>JAOUZG010047409.1:251253-265571 GCA_026289955.1 Argiope argentata
CGCACAATCTAGCGGCTACTAGATTATTCCTTTCGCCAAACCAATCAAGCTGGCGCGAGGCTCCTCGCCAAACGTGGCCAACCTTGGCGAGTTTTCGTGCCGCCCGCCCGCTTGTAACATTGCCCCCTCCTCAAGGACTGCACGTCCCGGGCAGTACAGACCCCGAGCAGAAGGCACTCAAAAGTAACAATTCCATACACACAAAATTACAGACATAATCATTGAAAAAGAATTAACATAAAGAACACTATTTACAAATATACAGGTCATATTTACATAAATAAGGAAACCATGGTTTCAACTAAGTATTTGACAAGTCACCATAATAAGGGGCTAGCCGGTCGTAATGTACTACTCTTGGTTTCGAGTTCGGTGACTTCCTTATTCGAACCACGACGTCATTCAGTCTTTTCAGGACTGTATAAGGGCCTTCCCAGGAAGACTGCAGCTTCGGAGAGAGTCCCTTTCGTCGAATCGGGTTCCAGAACCATACCTTGTCACCTTCCTTGAATTCATGTCCGTTGGCTTTAGTGTCGTACCTGGTCTTCATCTTCTCCGTCGCTATGTCAATCCGATCTCGGGCAAACCTGTGTACGTCTTCTAAACGGGCCTGGAGGTCTTGAACATAATTCACAGGCGAAGAAGGCGTATCCGGAGGACACCCGAACTGAGGATCACAGGGCAGTTGGAGTTCTTTTCTATTTCCATTGTCCGTCCGAGGAAGAGGTCTCAAGATGTCAGAGGCCTGTCTTTCAAATGGTGCGGCTACATTTTCCCGCTGTAACGTATCACGACTGTGTGTTTTCGGTCCTTTACGGGCGTTACAGTCATCACATGTTCTGCACCATTCTCGAACATCCTCTTTCATGTTGTTCCAATAGAAACGCTCCCGGACATTACGAGTTGTCTTCATGATTCCGAAGTGACCACCTGCAGGACTACTGTGTAACTCCTTCAGTACTTGATTTATCCTCGATCGTGGAAGTACAAGTTGCCACTTAAATGACTTCCCATCTTCGGACTCCCGTTTTCTATACAAGATACCATTTCTAATTTCGAGTGAATTCCAGAGAGCCCAGTAACGCTTAGTTCTAGTTCTGAGGCTTGAAATGTCCTGCCATTCAGGTCTTGAATTGTGTGATTGCATAAATTCCATAATCATTTTAATGTCAGGATCATTTCTTTGTTCCTTGCGAACCTCTTCATCACTCCAGGGATCAGATTCAGGTGGGATAGCTCTGGTGACTCGGCACAGTTGGTGTATCAATCCCAGTTTTCTTTTCCACAGAGGAGCAGTAGCGACAACCTTCGGAGCAGGGCTTTCTTGATAAGGCATCTGTATTTCCTCCTCCAGATCCCAAATGGAAAAGAGTCACGACTTCTGATGTGGAGTGCAGGGAGTTATTCTTAAAGTCGATTACAAAATCATACTTCTTCAGAAAGTCCATACCAAGTATGAAATCACCTGTAATTTCCGCTACGTAAACGGTATGGTCGTAAGTAGCATTTCCAAATCTAATTTCAGTATTCATTTTCCCTATAACTGGGATTCTGTCACCAATGACCGTTTCGAGGGTGACGCAGGACGGTGTCCAGAGAATTTTCCTCCCAAGTCGTTCTGCAACATCTCTACGCATGATGGTTACGTTGGCTCCTGTGTCAACGATCATTCGGCAGGGGACTCCGTTGACGAAGGCATCAACAAATACACCATTTTCACCTTCGCTTCTTGAAGATATCTGTAAAACTCTCATGCGGTTTTCCTGGTTGCTTCTAGAAGAGTCTTTAACCCGTTTATCGAAGCGGACTGAACAGTTCCTTCGAACATGGCCTTCTTCGCCGCATTTTCAACACTTCACAGTTCTCTGGCCATGTTTGTTGGACCTTTCACCTCTTTTCCGGATAAACTGGAAAATTGTTTTCATCATTTCGAATAGATTTTGCAGCGAAGGATCCGATGCATCTTGAACCGTAGCACCTCTAACTGAGTGGCGATCCATTCTTGCAGCTTGTTGAGCGGCTTCAACTTTCATTGAGTAAACCAAAGCTGATTTCAAGTCCTTCAATTCAGCCATTCGCAGGGACTTTTGTATCTCTGGATCCCTCACACTGTCTATGAAATACTGCAGGGCCAGTGTTTCCCGTACCTCGGCAGGACAGTCGGAGAAGGCAAGATGGGAGAGCCTCTCTACATCTGCTGCAAGCTTTTGCAGGCTTTCATTCGATCGTTGTTGCCGAGTCTTTAACTGAAGACGGCTATAGTCCTTGAGGCACTTTTCTCCGAAGCGCAACTCCAGAGCGTTTGAAAGAGCATCAAAGTTCAGATGTTGATCTTCGGGAACAGTTCTCAAAATATCAGCAGCTTCAGCCCGTAGTGATGCAGCTAGTTGACGAGCCTTCGTGACTGGATCCCAACCATTGGCTTCTGCGACGATGGAGAATTGAGTTTTATAAACTTGCCAAGATGTTTTTCCGTCGTACGTTGACACTTTAATACTTGATTTAGGAATAACTGGCACATGTTGAGCTATTTCAGGTTCTCGAACAGTCGGGGATTGGTTTTCAGATTTTATCTGTGCACCTTCCATCCTCTTCAATTTTTCCTCTACTTTCCTTTCAATTTCTTGTTCAAAGGTGTTCAATCTTTCATCAAATCTCTCTTCAACCCTACGGAGATTTTCACCATTCTGCTCACAACTCTGCTGAATATTGCGAACCTTTTCTGCCAAAGCATCCACTTTGGTGTTGATTGCTTCAACAATATTAGCTTGGCCTTGTTCTATCTTCTCCATCTTCTTCTCTTGCCCTTCTTTCATTTCTTTAATGAAAGCAAAAAGCTGCTCAAATTTAGTTTTATCTGCTTCCTCCATCGCTCTAGTCTTCACCATTCAATCCCACTTCTGACACCAGTTATTACGTTTTTATGCTTAGCGTAGCGGGTTTGGATTGAATGGACTTTATTTGAGGACAACACAAACAAATTTATTTACAGCTATTTACAGTTATTTACAGGATAATTGATAAAGTAAAAATTTTAGATAAGTACAATTCAGCAGTCAACTGTCAATTACAGCGTAAATTCAAGTCTTACGCACAATAAAAACAGTCTACAAAACAGCTATCGTATATCACAGCAACAGTTAATCGCAGCGAGCTCAATAACACAGCGTTAACAGCAAACGCAAACACAGCTCACAAATCCTTTAGTCCAGCGAGACGCTTTTCAGAGCAAACTCTCAACTAACTCGATCAAATCACTATAGCAACTAACTAACTCACGCCGGCTACTCGTCCTTATATAGCCGAGAAGCGCGTGCACCTGAGTCTCGTGAAAATTCTCAAAACATCGCGCACAATCTAGCGGCTACTAGATTATTCCTTTCGCCAAACCAATCATGCTGGCGCGAGGCTCCTCGCCAAACGTGGCCAATCTTGGCGAGTTTTCGTGCCGCCCGCCCGCTTGTAACAATATATATATATAATATGTAATATAACGGCATGTCATACATTTTTTATATATGTTTATGCAAGAACATTAGAACTTTATTCTTTTTTCTATTTAAAACTTATAGTTGAATTTTTACTGCTCTAATGAGTAAATCATTTTATATGGAATAAAAATAATTGATGAAAGTTTACAGAGAAATATTAAGCTGAATTTTTTTCGACTTACCTGTCAATTGAAAGACCACTTTCTGTAAAAAAAATATATAGATTACTAATAAAAAATCAATTATGAGCATTTTGAAGCAGGTTTTAAATACAATTGTAAAGAAAATTATACCCTTTTATGATTGAAAGAACACAAAGACAATTCTTTTGCCTTAATCTGTACACATTGATATGATTTGTGCAATTTAATAAAGGTTAAATTAATCTTTATCCTATTTCTTTGTACAAAAATGTATAAAAATGCTATATTTAAAAGCAGATTATAAGTATGAAAATATTTATAAAAATATCCTTCAACAATTTTCCATTGCCTCCAGTGCACTCAGAAGAAAGAAATTCCCTTACATATAATTTAATATATCTTTTATATATGTGGTATCAATGACCGTCTAGTTTTGTAGGGCAAGAATATTTCAACTAGATCGGACAATTTAACTTTTTTATTCGCTGGTATTTTTATTGATTCATACAGCAGCGTACTTTAGGCTCGGCAGGAAATGCATTGGACCTAGGTGCCATTATCAAGGAGAATAAAATTGAGTAATCATTCCATTCTGTTTTGGAGGGGAAAGTTTAAAAAATCACTCCATAGTTTCTAAAAATCTATAATAGGTCCAATTAAGGAAGACCAGCCTTATTTCCAAACTGGGAACACACTCAAACTAATTTTTTTAAGTACGATGTAAGAAATAAAACTTTTCAACAACTGACAAAAATCTCTATATCAGCAGATCTTAAGTCCATTTCAAAGATTTTAGCTGAAATAGTGAATATGAGTTTAAAAAGAACCGGCAGGTTGTTTCCATAAGGTGTTCTCAGGTCTATAATGCATATTAAAATAGAATATTATTTCTCCCATATTCATATCGAATTGGATATCGACTGCGAATATCTTGACATATTAAGAGGAAATTATTCTTTTCTTTTTTTTTAAACAACATGGAAAGAAATGCATTTATTTGTTTAATAAAGAGTAAAGGAAACCAGTATCCATGTTTCAAAAGAGTTTCTAAAAGTTAAATAGCATATATTATTCTGTTTGTTATAATTTTGTATATTTATAAGTATAATTTGTATTTATTTTCATTATTATTCGAATTTGTAGAGAGGGTGTTGTAGGATTAAAAGTACTGCACATTATATCTTACTTTTTTTAGTTAAAGAGTAAGTTAAATGTATAGCTGTTTAATAATTGTATTTTATATGAAATTTTCACGAAAATAATTGGTAGAATTGATTTACGACCCTCTTTAAACAATTAAAGCTATAACATATCAACGTATTAAAAAATTTAGCATTTCCTTAAACGTTTTATATAATTTGTTAATTTTCACCTGCATCAATAACTTTGATTAACTTTGATAACTCTAACTTTGATTTTTCGCTTTTTACTTCCCTGCCTTCCTATATGGCTATTTGTATTAGAAGAAATGAAAAATTCCATATACCAAAATCACTTGTGTACGCCGAGGCCAAGGCAAGCCCCGCCAACAGGAATACCGTCAGATACTGCATGGGGCTAAAATAAAGTAAAGTAATTAAAAAAAACTATTCAATATATATTTATAGCTCAGAAACCATGATAATTGGATATAAAAAGAAATCAACAAGTTCCCGTTTATAAATACTAGTGGTAGACAGTTATATCAATTTCAAAAAAAAGGAAAGCAGATAGTTACGAAAAATTCCCAAGAGTAAATGAAATAAAAAGAAGTCAAATAGAAATAAAGAGAAGAAATTGCTATACTATCCAATAATTTGCCTTTATGTTATGCATAATCTACGTCACACATTTATAAATTGATACAAAAGGTACATTTTTCACTTTTTTTAAAAATTAATGAATGATTAGTTAAATATAACTGTCATAACTAATGTTAACAAAACTGATACAATCAGTGGAAATCCATCCGCCGTTTTCGTTTCTGGCTTCTTGAAACTCACTCGTTTCGTAATTGGTTCATTTCATGATCATGCCATAAGACATTTTCACTTTTTTAACCCTTTGCACTCCAAAAAATAATTAGATCCAAAATTATTCAACGAATACAAAGACTTGTTTATTGCTATAAAAAAAATAATTATACATAATTCTTTTAAGCTGAATTTCATTGAAAAATTAATTTACATATCTTAACCATTATGTTGGTGGTTTTAACATTTAAATTTAAAAGGAAAAAAAATGATGCACAATCTTGAATAGTGAGTCAGAGATAACAACGGAGTTCAAAGGGTTAAAGAAACAAATTAAATCTTTAAGTCTTAATCTGCACATAATTATATAAAATAATTCAGTATTATATAATTTCATAATTATATGAAATTGTGTTTTTATATGGAATACCAGAGTTTATCTTTTTAACTTCTACTTACAAACTCAAAAATTAAAATTCTTACAAATATTGGACAAAGTTAGTACTTGAGTTGTTCATAAAATCGGTAAAATGAAAAAAAAATGATTTAATTAGATGATGTAAGATTAAATTAATTGATTTTATAAAGGAATTATAGAAAATATTGATAAGAAACATTATATTATATGAAAAAAAATTCTGAAACATAAAACATCTCTAAACAACTTATATTTCTTAGCTTATATTTCTGAAATTATATATTCAGTAACATTAGTCTGAATAACCTTAGACTTAAATTATTAGAAATTTTGTGTTGTAATAAAATTAGGAATATTTCATAAGCATTTTCATCTCTTATTTCATTCTTTTCCTTCTTTCATTTCTTTTCCTTCTTTCGTTTCTTTTCCTTCTTTCATTTCTTTCATTCTTTCATTTCTTTTTACTTTTATAAGAGTTAATTTTTTATAAACTTCTCCATGGATAAATAGAATCTATATATTGTTAGCGCATCCAACTAGATACTTTGAAAATACTATCATTTCAGAATGAAATGGATAAAATTATAAACTATTTTTGGAATTTTTTTAATATAGCTTTTTTATATAAATCAGATATCAGTTCAATTTCAAGTGAAGTGATTGCAATTGCATTTAATACAATATCGCAATCAACACATCCGAAAAAAATTAACTCATATTGTTATTATATATTTAAAAAAAAAAAGAGGAACGTGTAAAGTTCTAATAAATAAATCTTCTAAAAATTTAGGAACTTTTCTGTTAATAATAAGATGGTATCTATTATTTTTACTAATAAATTCAAAATTTTAATATTTGAAGTACATGAATATGGATACGAATTCTTCAAAAAAAAATTACGTACACTTTATAAAATTCTCTTCTTTTTAAATATGTATCGCTTTATTATTGCCCCATAATTAATTTATTGATAAGTCAAAAAAAAAATCATGCCAATTTATTTCCAATAGTAATTTAATGAATTGGGTAATTCACTTTTAAACTCATTTAAATAAGCTAACTTTAAATTTTCCAATGTGTAAATGCTAATATAAAAAATAAAATATATTAGGGAAAATATTTTTCAAACACGCTCTAAATTGTGTTGAAGTGGAAGTTTTTAAAGAATCAAAATAATTCCTTCTTCGTGTTTTGAAATTATTAATATATATTTAAGCCTTTTGAAATATAATGAACCAGTGGAAGGTGTGTAAATAGAATTAACATTTATTACATGAATTAATTTACAAGCTCCAACCCTTTAAATATTCGGTATTTAAATTTGGCAACTTACGTCCTTACTTTCAAAAGCTTTTTAACATTTCTATCTAACATGTTGTAACATTAGCTGGATAAAAAAGGTAATTCGTATAAAAATTATTATAATTGGCCAATCGTGTGATTCAAAATTCTTTAAAATTTGAAAGGTGATAAATTTGTTAAAAAGTTTCAATTTAAAAAAAATTGCACAATTTCGAAAAGAAATTATATATATATATATGAATATTGGAATATTATATCGACTACTATGAGAAACCCATAATCGGAACAGCAGAATATTTATCCAATTATTAAAGGCTTTTATTAAAATTTTAATTCCTCATACAAATACTTGAGCGTCTTTAGACATGATTTAAAATAATTGATATATATTACTTGAAGAGCATACTTACTGAAGTTCTGTGGATCTTTAACTTTGATAATTGAAAATTCAATTAGATCATATAAATATAATCTATTTCTAAAGATAAGTCTTTGAAATAACACATGAGAATATAAATAAGTTGGATGTTTGCGTATTGGAGAAAGAACACCTGTTGATCAAAGATTATAGGAGTCCTACTGCCTTTTTCATAATAAACAAAAACATAATCTTCAATTAATCTCAATTGCTTCTAATTATCATCATAAGGGATGATAAGGGAAAAGTTATTGTTGAAAAAAAAATATCCACTTTAATCGACGTAAGAATATATTTTATACTTTAAGCTTTTTCTGCTTATTGAACTATGGCTATTCGACAATCATAATATTATCAAAGGTAAATTCAGGGGTCTTTTAGCAAGGGTAAAAGCAAATTTTTACTCCTCATATTACGTAATATCAGTGAAGTGAGAAACAAGCCGTTTGAATATTTTGCTAAATGTGCATCTATTTTATATATAACTCACTATATTCATGTATTCATAGGAGATTAAAAAAAGCAGTAAAATATTTGTTAAACTGTTTCAGAGACATACATCAATTATAACATTGAAAACAGAATGAGAAATTCTTGATTTAAAAAAAAAACAAATTGTGAATTTTTCCATAAGAGTGAATTTTATTTTAACTTTGAAAAAAAATTTAAAACATTCATTATCTTATTGTTACAACTTTTTAAGTTGTTAGGAATTGAATGATGTCGTTTACTACTAAATAAATTTGAATCGTCACTGAAATAATATACATATAAATTCAAGTATTTATGTAAAAAATGTGCTTGTTTCTTATGTCATGGAAATTAATAAAATTGGAAACATATTCTAGCCGTCTTTAACGCGATTATTTCGTTGAGCCAATTCTATTATTACTGTTTTAAATTTTTAATTTTCTTAATAAACATTATGTGTCCTTAAACATATTATATTACATTATAAAAGATTTTAGAAAAACTATGGTTAAAAAATCTTTGAAATTAATTATTAGTGAATAAGTATTTTATTTTCAAATCAAGCAAATAATGGTTAAATGTAAATTATTAGGATGGAAATTTTTATCATTCATTTCAGCAGGAATTCACTGTATGGGTAATGTATCTAAAAATTATTTATTCAGCAATAGAATGAATGTGGTTGTTTTTATGCTCTCAAAGAATTATGAATTGATTTTTGGAGTGTCAGCATAGCTAAAAAAGATATTTGCAAAAGAATGAAATATTTAAAGATTAAATGTTTTCATATCATATTTATTGTCTGGCATACTTTATTCAAATTCTATAAAATAATATTTACTCATTGCTAAGCACGAAATAGTTAGCTGTGCGAAATAGACCTT
Source organism: Argiope argentata (assembly GCA_026289955.1). Classification (NCBI taxonomy): domain Eukaryota; kingdom Metazoa; phylum Arthropoda; class Arachnida; order Araneae; family Araneidae; genus Argiope; species Argiope argentata. The sequence goes on from JAOUZG010047409.1 coordinate 260,333, forward strand.
AGATTTAGAATCATTAAATTTTTTTAAAAAGTAAATCAATAAATTTAGTATTAAAATATTTGAATGTTGGAAAAGTCTGAATTGAAATATTTTAAAAATTCAAAAAGAATTTATTTAAATGGAAACCAAGTAAAATGGTGACTTCTCGGCATTAGCCTCAAAAAATAGCGGGAAAAAGAAAGGAAGCGGGATTTGGACTATCTCAGAATTAAAGTAAATCAGCATTTGCTTCAGTACTAGTTATTACCATAAGTTTCTTAATCAATTTTTCATCAAAAGTATTTAGCCGTATATTAATGGAACAAAATTGTTTCATTCAAAGACAAAACTTCACTTTAGCCTTCATTCACTGGTAATAATAACTAAATTAACAATCAATCTAATAAAACATGTGAACTTTGTAATTTTGTAATAGTTAAAATAAACTTTGCCTTCAGAATCAAGAAACAACAAAAAATCTCATTTCATCCATTTTGAAGACTGCTGCTCTTTCCAGTAATATAATTGTTTGTGTTTATAATTGTATGCCTATCTTCTAACTAAATGTAAAAATCATTTCGCACGCAATACAACAGCTCACGAAAAAAAAAAGTTAATGATAGCATGACCAATTTATCAAGCTTAAAATCTAACAGTTTCTAGCTTTTGCAATTCGGACAAGACAATTAAAATCCTCTTTATTTCTACCGAAGTTATGTTTTATATTTTCTGTTAAAAAAATTCCTTATGGCAAGCTGTCAAAATTTTCTCTTTTCTTTCCTAAAAATTCTAAATTCTTTCTAAATAAATACTCTGGAAATAGCTAAAATTATCTTTAATAAGGATATTTTTCCACTGCTTTTATTATTATTTTTTTCATATTTTAGTATGACCTGATTTGAAGAAAAATATGAAGTATTTCCAAAAAAAACATATTCATTTCCAAAAAAATGAAGTATTTATGCGATCTTAAAACAGAATACATTTATTGATATCACTTTGAGGATATAACTAATTTTCTTTGACTATCTGAGTATTTTCAAAAATGCATTCTTAATTATAACCATAATAAAATTAAAAAAATGTATTTAATATTTTTATTAGATAGCAAAAATAGCGAGAGTCATGCTTTCAGTTAACATTGTAATATTTTCGATGAATCTAAATAGATAAACAAATTTAAATGAATTAAATGAGTAAAGATGTATACATTTTTCATGAACAATATGCAATTTAGAGACTATATCGCAAAAACAGATTGATTTGGGTGTCAGAAAATCTAATATTTATTTTAGAACAAAATACTTCTGCTGCTGATAGAGTTTTTCCTAAATTCAAATAATTCCTCTTCAATTTTGCTGAAGGCTGTACTTGACAAATTTATTTATCAAATGCACTGCAATTTATAGCATGATGGTTTAATAAACATGAAGAACATTTACAATTCCAAAAAAAAATTTGAACTTCAAGAATTCCAAAAATTTCTTATCAACTTATTATGTTTGTTGCTTCGGTTATATACCTCACATGGAGTATTGATTTTCTCCCAGTGTTTATGGCATTAGTAATATCCTATTCTACAAAATACGTTTTTATAAATTATATTTATTATCAAAGATGCAAAGACAATAAATTTCCAATGATTAATTTTCTTTTCTTCAGTTTAGTTGTAGAAAATCTACCATGTATATGAATACTACTTTTAAGTGAAGATCTTAAGGAAAATTTTAAAGGATTTTTTTATTATAAAGTATTATCGTATGATAATTATTTTATTTGCCTTCATTTGTCTATCTTTATTTCTTTTCCAAAATATATTCTTAAATGAATGATTGCGATAGCAGGTACACACAAATATATGATTGCGATAGCAGGTACACACAAATATATGTAGCATTGTCTCAACGGAGATAATATAACTTCGGTTACTTACAAAAAAGAAAATACTTATATAAAGTACATTTCAATAGATTTTTAAAAAATTCTAGAACATTTTGGGGAAATAATACAGTTGATATAATTAAAATACGATGTTTGAATTTTAAATTATTATAAGAATATATTTTGATCAAAAACATGTAATGAATTTATTCGGGAAAAACATTGAAATGTTGAATAATTTGTAATTTAATATCTATTTAAAATTTAAAAAATCATTCTGCAAATGCATTTACTTTACAAAAAGTAATTCATTAATAAATTTCATAGTTTTCAGATCTTGAATTCAGCAATATAAGGCATTTTGACAATTTTAATCCTTTATATCGTATCATTTAATTTGCAAAGAACATGACAGATTATATATATATATATATATATATATATATATATATATATATAAGCTGAAAGTAAAGCCTCATTTTAGGTGAAAGTATAGTAAAGTATTTTACCTCATTTGAGTTAAAAATGCATTGCAATCACTACATTTTAAGCTGAAAGTGTATTAAAGCCAATGCGCCATGTCTCTGTTAAGCTTCTATTGTAGTAAATACTACTCATTGTGCCACATTTAAAGTAAAAGTGGGTCAAGGGCCGGCTATATGGTACAGAGGTAGCACGTCTTCCTCGTGTTCTGGGAATCCCGAGCTGAAATCTTTTTTCGGGCATGGCTGTTCTTCGGTGTGAATGGATTCCCCGATAAAAAGGGGCTGTGCAGGAGTATGTGTGATAGAGCTAAGTCGATTCTCTACCTATTTCTAGGTGCTCTGGTGCTTGTGACTAACAGAAGCTGCAATCTTTCCTCATCGAGTCATGAACCTGGCCTAGCACTGCTGGCCAACGGGGGCATGCAACAACAATATCATGAATCAAGGCTATCTCATTTAAGACAAAAGTTCGGTAAATCGGCGCATAGTGCTTCAATATAGCCTTTAAAGGTCACAGAAAATATTACTCGATTTGAAAGTAAATTATGTGTTTAATAATGACGTTATAGATATTGAGTTATTATATAATATCCCCGTTGATAGATATTGAAGATTTTTGTTATTCATAGAAACAGAAACAATATTTTCCTTTCTCAATAATATGGGTAGCTTCTGCATAATTTTATGTGTAGTTTTCACTGACTATATTTAGGGTTCGTGAATAATATGATGTCATGGTAACAGAATGTAATAATATGTTTTACGTTAGCCTGCTAACTATAGCTATGGAAAAGATAATTTAGTTAATTTCAGTTGCTATCTGTCGATTTTCCAATAGGGTTCTGTATTCATTCAATAAATATTTCCAAAAATTTTAAAAACCTTTCCTTTTTTTACAAAAATTGCTGAAAATAGTTTGTTTTGACATTGATAAATGTGTAAAATCAACAAATAGAGAAAATCACACATTAAAAACAAAAATATAATGAAAATAAATTATTTATTCGGCAATAATAGTAATTAAATGGTCAAATATAACAGTTCATGTCTAAATTGTAATCTTTTTAGTTGTGCACATTTAGCTCTTCAATATCTTTCCAATCTTGTCCACGACGTTGTCGTAGAGTTTGCCCAAGTCCTTCTTGTATTCTCTGAAGAATTCCAGAGCTTCTTCTGCCATGTCTTTGCCAATGACTTTGGTGTCTTCGATGAACTGGGAAGGGAAAACAATGAATCGAAATAAAATATCAAGTTTTTTTTGTTTTAAATGTAAAAAATTTATGCACAGTAATATAATGATGTCATCAGACGCTTCATATCTTTAATGATTATTAAATTAAATTTTCCTTGCTATTTTTTAAATATAAATACAACACGAGTGGACTTTCAGGTGATAAACTTCTGAAAAATGCATAACCATCATTACCATTCAGTAATTGTGATTTTGGAAAGGATTACGCGCATATATTTATCTGAATTGGATTAATAGCAATAGAATAGCTTCCAAATGGTTAATATGAACTATTGTCTTCCAAAAGTTAACACACTTGTAGAATCTTTAACTGGCTACTCTGACCCGCCCAAAACTCATAGAAAATTCTGAATGACCAGACCACCGCAAACTGACAGGAGCTGTGGTGGAGAGCTAAGGGCCATCCCCGGTTACAGTACAACCCATCCTTAAGGAAATACGTTCCATGAAAGAAACAGACTCCCCCCCCCACTTTTTCTATATCGATCAGGGTAGGGAGATCCAACCACCAAACCGGAAGCGTCTCATCGTCAATTACGAGGTCCAACCCAGTGGGAGAACAGACGTCCTTAATTTTAATCTTAATTGAAAGACTTTTGGTAATTTTATGCTTTTATAAGTTAACTTGTAATATTCTGTAAGAAGCTGCACTCTAGAAATACAGTGAGAGCGAGCAACCAAACTAATCAATGATTTTTAAAAAAAGGAAATTTTTTGTAAGTATAAGCAACTATTAATATCTATCTATCTATCTAACTAGCTTAACTATTAGCAACTATTGAATATACTAGAGTTTCGGCAAATGAATTAGCTATAATCCCAAACTAAAGGGACTATAGAGTCTCCTGTGAGTTTCTGACGGAAAATGAAATGACGATGTTGGTATCCCTCCAAACGGGTGCAATAATAAAGTTTAATGAGCTAAAAAATAGATGCGTATTATTTCGCTTGGAACAATCTACTTATTTTCTTAATTTCGATTTTCTTTCATGTTCGGATAAATTTTCATTTGACTTCAGCTGATTCATCTATTTTTATTACTCATATCTAATTTTATTATAATTATCTTTAATTTGTCGTAATATGTTTTTTTTTCATGTTTGTAATGCAGAGAAGTGTAAATCGGGATCAGTTTTTGATGGAAATTTTTGAGAAAATATTTTTCGTCCATAAATTTTTTTCAGTGTAATTTTAATCTGGATATTAGAAGCAAAGTTTTAATGACTTGTGATATTAGAATTAGAATACACTTTACCTCTTTGGCAATCTTCCTGATGTTCTCGGCCCTGGTCTTTCCCTTCTCGAGACCCTTCTCGTACTGTTCCTTGACCCACTCGCCGAACTTGGTGAACCTCTCCTTGAGGTCGAGTTGGAGGTCCCTGAAGAATTCCCGGAGTTTGTCGTACACCTCGGAGATGGAGCGCTCCTCTTTGTCGGGGAGGATGCGGTCGATCCAGTCCAGGATCTTTTGTTTGGCTTTTTCGCCCTTTGTCTTCAGCATTTCAATGATCTGCTGGGCGATCTGGGTGAAAAAAAGGGAAATATGATGAAAGTTATAAAATTACATACACCAATGAACTGTTTTAGGTATTTTCGTGTGTGTGTGTGTGTGTGTGTGTGTGTGTGTGTGTGTGTGTGTGTG
>JAOUZG010047409.1:265581-298065 GCA_026289955.1 Argiope argentata
TGTGTGTGTGTGTGTGTGTGTGTGTGTGTGTGTGTGTGTGTGTGTGTTATGGAACATTTAATTCACATTTTAGGAAAATAAAAAGAAATACGAACTATAATTCATATGTTTTTGATCTTTGCATAGTAAAGAGATAAAGGTGGTTTTAATGGAGTCAAAAATATTGTAAGATCTCATTATGTGAATAAGAGTACGCAGTGAGAGAGAGTTTCCAAATATTTATGTTTCAGAAATCAACAAGTTTAAGTGATTTAAATTGATTTGAATTGACTTTTTTCAAAAAATATTCTCCATAATTTTTGATGAAGGCCAGTAAAAATAATTTTTTTCTAATATTTCCATTTTTAACAAAACAGAATATTCAACTGACTATCAAGTGACTTTTATTTTGTTTTAAAACTATATAATGGGCATAAGGCCAATTCCGAAAGAAATCTGATATTTTCTATGATAACTTTTTAAAGAGGCTTTTTATTTGAATAATAATGACATTCTTGTCAATCAGTATACTATTTATCGTTTACTTTTACAGCATTTAAAACATTAAAACTTGGAGTTTAGCAAATAATAATTGAATGAACTTTATACCAAGAAAAACAGAGTGTAGAAAATATACAAAGAAAGGTATTGAAATTAATAAAACAATAATATTGGAGGAAAAAGACTTACTTCACTTTTCTTTCCAAACAATTCTTCCACTTTCTCTTTCAGTTTTTCAGAATCGAGTTTTTCTTTGATCTATTAAAAAACTCAAATTAGAAAATGTTTATCACACATTTCTCTCTCAGATTTAAATTTCTAAAATTCTTAAGAAAAAAAACAATGTATAAATTAATAAATCTTTCTGTTATGGCTGTAAGAATGCTGTTACCGTAAATATTTCTCATTGCGACTTATTATATATATTGTATTTTGCATATCATAAATTGACTTGAATAATTTGTGCAAAAATTTATTATTACATTGTTAACCAAATTTTAATTTAAATTTTTAAAATTTGGGGAGCAGAATTTCATATAGAACTATTTGTTTTAAAAAATCAAATGCTTTTTAACCCTCTGAATTCCGTGGCTCTTTGAAACGCAGTTCTTTTAAAAACCAAAACGGCCGAAAGTATAAGAAGCAAGAGATAAACATTTCCCTCCCCCTTGTTGCGGTCAAGAGTTCATTTGCAGAGTGGGGAGAGCACTCGCCTCACCCTGTTCATGTAGTCATATTACTGCTGAAGAATAAGGGGCTGTATACAAATTTTAATAACACTTTATAATTTCGCCTAAAGATTTTCCAGAAGTTCAAGTTTTTTTTTTAATATTTGTGTTTGATTACAACTTAATAATTTACGGGAAGATGCATTTGATGTTGAAGCATAACATTGAAATAGTATACTTGCATATCCATTAAATTTATTGCTGCTTCGGAAAATTCAATCATTTGAGATTTTTCTCTCGCTTTATTTTAGAGTTATTAACAGACAGAACTCATTGTAAGTACTTAAAAATTATTATAAATTTAGAAAAATAAGTCTTATAAATCCTATAAATTTACAAAATGTTAAATTAATTTATTTTCATAGCAATTACTTTCATTTATTTTTGAATAATGTTATAATAATGTTGAATAAGAGAATAATGTTAGAGTGTTTAAAACCTATTAAAATATAAGTAGGTCCATATCTAAGAAATAAGTTCATTATTAATGCAAATTTTAAAGATTTACTAAAATTTAATGATTTAAAATGACAGAATAGTAACCCAGGGTAAATAATATTTTGTAGATAAGATATTTTTCTTGTTGATATATATATCATTTAAAATTTTGCAGTTATACTGCCAAAACTATCTAAATCAAAACTTCTGCTTTCCCTTCCAAACGACTCTGCATATCCTTAATAGCTGTTAAATAACAAAATATGAATATTACAGAAAAAATGAACTATTTCATGAATGCAGCAGTCAAACTCTGAAATTCTAACCAAAGAGAACGTTGGTAGCATTTTTTTAAAATTATGGTCTTTGATTTAAGCATTGTTCAAAAGATATATTATCAGTCAATTTTCAAACGACCAGCAATTTTTTTTAAGAAAGGAACATTTAGAGTCTTATTTTATAATTAAAACTGTTTCAAGAATTGGTATGGGGGAGATTGAGCTTCGAAAAATAACTAATTTAAGCAGTTTTCTGAAACAATAAACATTTTATTCATTAATTTTTTAATCTATTATTTTTACATACTTTTCGATATTTTTCTTTAAGTAAATGATTTTTGAAACAATGCTAGAAATTCTAATTTTGGCATTTATTTATTACATTTTATCATGTCAAAATATATGCTGTTGATGGGATAAGGTTTTTGGCATCAACAAAAATTCGTAGGGGAAAAAGAAAATTTTTATTATCTGCACGAGCATTTCCGAAAATCAGCTTTAAATAACGCGTTACAATTGAATTTGCAAAAGCTGTGATTAAAAAAATAATAAGTTGATGACTACAGCAAATAAAACCTAGAAAATGTCATTTTGTAGAATGTTATTATATGAAAGGAAATCAATAGGAAATGTGATATTTTTTAAACAATCAATGCGATTCAAAGGTTTTCTGGATCGTTTGCAATTCTAAAGTGACTCATTCAATAAAACAATTGAAATGAATAAAAATATAATTTAACTCGCACGAGCGCGTGGTGCTTGGCCGTTGAAGAAATGATGTTCTGACAAGATACATTGAAATATGCATGGCAGATTTCAATTTAATCTTTTTTTTAGATTTTGTGTTATACTCGCAAGATTTCAGAAATGAAAAAAAAAGTGTACACTTGGAGTTTAACTTTGTATAATTTCATGAAACAGTACATTCATTTCATAGTATATGTACAAGAAATTCCTTTTTTTAATTTTTTTTTCTTCAAATGGCTGATCCAGTCCTTAATCTTCTGAAGAAACTACGAAATCGTAAACCTGTGTTTAAATCCAAATGATAAAGGAATCGAATGAATTTTATTTGTAAAACTATCACTAATTATTCCCTTACTATGTGTGGGAATAAGATATTTCAAATATAAAATCTATCTAACAACTAAAACCGCTAAGTGAATTCGGGTTATTTCGCTATAATTAATTATATTTTCTGAGAAATTCATTTTTACGGCTGAACAGGACTTTTGCTTAGTTTCAAAGTTTATCACTTAATACTAAAAAATAACGAGAGATCGAAAATGAGAGAAGAAATAAGAGATCAAGATATATGTCCCAGCATTTGAACAAGCGAGTTTAGCGGCTGGCGGGCAGAAAGCGCACGGTAAATTAAGCATCTACCCTCAAACACTTTCAGAAGATACTAATCGACAGTGACATTTGAAACGGAAGCTACCACCCTCACAGTCTTACGACCCCGCTGAGAAAGGGGGAAGAAAATAAGCAGGTGGCGATTCGGCCGCTCGGCCGTTTCGTGGATGTCTGAATGTAGAGCCGTCTCGGCCGCCTTGGGAGTTAGAGAGTTTTAAAGCTTCTAAATTTAAAAGACGATGGCTTTATTTACTTTGTTAAAATGATTTACTGTTTTATATCTAAGATTCCTTATTTTCAATCAAGCGATAATAAAGAAATGATAATTCTGGGCAGAAACTTTGGCCAAAAATTGAGAATAATGCATTTTCAATTTTCATCCAAATGTCAAGCGCATTATTAGTTCAAAATCAACTCTCGCTCCAAACAAACAAAAAAACATGCCCGTTTACTTTAACTGAGACTATTTGAAAAGACCAGTTTAGTTACTTTACACTGAAAGGCGGATAGAATTTCATTGTTCCAAAAAAATCAGCAATCGAGTGTCATTTGCAGGATTTTATGGGAAATCTTTGGTCAAATATTGAAAACGATTATCTGCCATACAAGAACATATGATGACTTTATTAAGTATTTCTTATTGGATTTCCAAGTAATGGTTATTACATATGTACATATGATTAGGACAAGTTGTGCAGCTAAAGACAAATCTTTTGAATAAGTTGAATAAGAAGAAGTATCTTAAAACGTAACATATTCTAAATTATCATTCTGAAATTATTTATATAACGGAAAAATTTTACCATAACAAAGGCCATTCATAACAATATTATGAATATCTGAAATATTTTTTCTGCATCATTCACAAATTATCTATATCACCCGAAAATCTTCTAAAACAATATATGGTAATATTTATTAAACTACTTGTAATAATAAATAAAAGATTAAAAGGAAATCTGCTATACATATTTCAATGTATCATGTCAGAATATAGTTTCTCTAATGGCCAAGCACCACGTGCTCGTGCAAGATAAATTATATTTTTATTCATTTTAATGGTTTCACCGAAATAGTCCCTTTAGCAAAATATCCCTGAAATAGGCAAAATTTCACTGAAATAGTCCTACAGCAAAATATCCCAAAAACCTTGTCCCGCCTTTATTGTTTTAAAAAATAGCACATTTCTTAATTATTTCATTTCATATAATCACGTGCTCAAAATGATATTTTTTCTAGGTTTTATTTGCTTTAGTCATTAACTTATTTCCTTTAAATCAGAACTTTTGTAAATTCAATGGCAACGTGTTATTAAAAGGTGATTTATTTTTTGAGATGCTCGTGCGGATAGTAAAATTCTTATTTTTCACTTGCGGATTTTTGTTGACGCCAAAATACCTCTTCCCAAAATCAAAATGTTCTGACACGATAATAAATTTATTCATATTGGTATGAGAAAAAATTTAAAATGAATCAACTTTTATCAAATGATAAATTAATGCCCAAACAAACAGAAAATGAAAAAAAAATTCAAGACACATAAATTATTGAATATTTTTAATAAGCTTTCCATTATTCAAAAACCCTAATTATGCATAATATGTAAAACGAATAAAATGGTTTGCTTCTGTTATCGACATTTTCTAGTATAAGGTAAATACGCTAGTACTAGAGAATTATTTACTACAATTTCCAGTATAATGTAGATATGCTGACACTAGAGAACTGTTTATTACATTTTCTAGTATAATATATATCATATTATTTTACTTACAAACTCCTTTAGTCGCCTGAAGAGGTCAAAGATGTTGGAGATGTCGGCATCGTGAGATGTTGGTCTATGAATTAAAGGAATAAAGAGATATTTCAATGTCAAAACAGTTTGAATAAATCATAATTTTTTTGCTGTCTATTTAAAACACTTTTCGATTAAAATCTTTTTGTGGAATTTATTTTACTTTCCGAAAAGAATAAGAATAAAGCTCTTATTTTATTATGATTAAACCAACATAGAATCAATTGAATTTACTGTCCAAATATTTAATACTTTTTTCCAAAAATATATATTTATATAATGACAGGATCACTTGATTTTTATGTCATATTACATTCTATTGCAAAGTAATTTTTCATATATCAGTTTCATTAATCTAAAAAAAAGTTGTGATTAGTTAGAATTCTACTGACAAAGAAATACATAATTTAAATGCGTTATTAAAACTAATGTTCTAAATAAATTAACGTCTCAAATTTTTTCTGAATCAATTTTGTCTTATTTTCTGAAAATTCGGAATGTAATTTTTTCTTACTTTTTATTTTAGATTAAATGAAATTGTTGATTGGAATAATATTGTATATATACAGTGAGATAAAAATCTCAAAGCAATAGGAGTAATTAATGATTCAAAATCAGTTCAGATTTTTTCAGTTTAAATCATTTCAGATATAAAAATTTATAATATCCAAATCAAAGAAACAGTTCCAAATACTTGAAATAATTTTAATAAAAAAGAAAATTGTTAAAAAGACTTACAAAATGTGTTTTCATAAATTGATCCTGATATTTTCAGTCTAGTTATTATGTGATCCTTTTTATCAGGAGGTTTTATAGTATAAAGTAGACGAATCATATATTCAGTTATGTGAACTAAAAAGGATATTACAATAGTTTGGCATATACAATGAAGACATTTAGCGTGTGGATAATTGAAATCGCATTCCTAACTATATTTTTATAAGCTTTACAAACATTTGTTAAATAAAATATTTTGTTCAATTAATCTTTAAAATTTTTTGCTCGATAGGATTTTAGTTATAAAATATAAACGAAAATTCTAGATAAAGCCTTTAGTTTATTTGTAGTTTAAAATAAAATATTTACAAAAAAATTTTTTTTTTGGTAAGATGGCTATTACAATTAAATATATTATTTCCGCTACTTTAATGTCTTATTTGTAACAATATCTGTTATTTGTTTATTTGGCTTATAAAAGAACTTGAAATATGATATTTATTATTAGTTATGAGTTATTATCACCTATCAAAGTTTATTGTTGTTAAGCAATAACAAAAATGTTCACGCGATTTTTAAATGTCAGTATTTTAAAATTGATTCTTTTGAATGTCCTCGATTTGGAATAAAAATAAGGCATTTACTTTTATTTAATCAAATATATAGCTTAATAGTGCAAATTTATTTTATTTAATCAAATATATAGTTTAATGCTCTTGAAAATATATTTTTTTGAAATTTTTTCCTTTAGGCTTCTTTAAACCAAATTTTAAAATCTTACCCGCTCCTGCCCATCTTGCTCCTCAGATCTTCGAAGATGCTTTTAATTTTATCGCTAATTTCAACTTTAAGGTTTTTCAACTTCTCAAACATGTCTTCAGCCTGAAAAAAATTAGCAACTCTTAAATAGAAATAAAAAAAACACTTCTTAGTAACGATCAGTTTTTCCTAAACTATGGAATCTTTCCCGATGTTAATCATAAATATAACATATTGAGTAAACTTTACGATATTTTTCAAATTCAAATAAATTTCTTGAAAATTTTATATAAACATCAGTTGTATCTAGTTTTAGAAAACATTTTGATCACCAATTTTCTGACATTTCGAAACAAATATCAAAACTTTTCTTTAAAAATTATGAATGGTCAATTTTCTGTTTTCAAAAATTTCCAGTTATTCTTAATAGCATGCTGATTTCGATTAAACAAACTGTTATTTTTAACATTTTAGTTCTGTAAATTATTCGGCTTTTTATCAAAAATTCTTTTAAACAACAATCTTTTATTCAAAAGTTTTTTATTGTGTCAATATAAAAAATTATATAAAAATGTTTCATGGTTGCATATTTTGTTTTAACTAGGTTTTTGTTTGTTTGAATCATTTTCGACAATATGTCAGACATAAAATGTACACAAAATAATAAAGTATCATTTGAAGACGGCAAAAATATTTATAATATTATTATTATTAGGAAGTTGAAGAAGCAAAAGCGAATCAAAACGAAATGAAATTCATTGCAACCTAAATATTGAATCGGAATTCACTGTTGTGTTTTCCTTAAATGATGTTTATCATGATGTTTTTGTTTAAAAAATTGTTTGAAAAAGCTGAATAAGTTTCGAATTTAAAATAGCTGACATTTTGCCAGGATATAATAAAGAAAAAAAGTGCATGACTAATCCACAAACTATAAATAAATTTCATCCTCTGCTATCACTAAATGTGAATTGTGAATATCTAATTTTCAGATAAGATAATAATTCTGTATTTCTGAGGATTGCAATATTTCTATTTTCTTTCTAACACGGTAAAATCTGTCAAGTTCTTTATTTTATGTTCCACTACATATTTATTCAGGGACTACTTTTAAGAATTTTTTAAAGAATGAAAAGCATCATATTAAAACAATTTTCTTAACTTTTTTTATAATTCTTCTAAAATTCTTCAAACTTGATGTGTTTTACCTTTTTCATGAGGTCTCCACTGACTCCATTTCCGCCGTCGAATCTTTCCTTGATCCTGTTCACAATGTTTTCGAAAGCTTCCTTCAGTCTGTCGATCATTGGACCACGTTGCACACTGTATAAAAAATACGTTTTGAGCATAATATAAATACATATTGCAATTAATAAATCTTCTCAAAAGTTTGTAATTCTTCAATTTTTTGATAATTCTGCATAACACTGAATTGCAAATATCGTTAGGCCTAAACTATTTATCTATACTAAAATTACTAGTTTTATGCATAAAACTTTCAAACCTTATTTGAAAATCTACAGTTTTTCTTTTGTGGCTATACGTCTAACTAATGGCAGGTGAAATTCCGAAATTATAATCATGCATGAAAATAATATCCAGAATTTACCAGCAATTCTGGCATGTTTATTGATATTTTAACCCTAATTAAATCATATTTATTCAATTTATTATATATTTTGCAGACCGAAAATTATGAAATATATAGGGAAAAATTGTGTTAATAATTTAATAGTGTGTAAACTTTTAAAAGAATATTCGTACGAATAATACTTAATTATTTTAAAATAAGTTATGTGTAAAAAGAATGAAATGAATGCATGAAAGAAAATACATCTGATAAGAATATTTTCTTTCAAAGAATGTTTTAAGATTTAATATTAAAGATTTGATAACAATGCAAAGTTAAGTAGAATGCAAGTAAGTACAATGAAAGTTTATTTAAATTCGGGATTATTTGAATCAAAGTATCTGAAGTTTAATTAAATGAAATTGGATTTCTGTCGAAGACTCTCTTTTGCATACAGTAAGAATTAATATACTTGATATATAATATGAATGAATATATAATTCAGTATTGGTGTAAAAATTTCCTTTATTTCTTTTAGAAAGGGCCAGAGATACCTGGTGGTAAGGTCTCGGCTTCGAAATCTGAGGGCTTCAGGCTCGGAACCCAATTTCAAGAAAAAAAACGGCATGTAAGTGGGTCAAGTGTTATTATAAACACAAAAACTGAATAAGAAATTCATTATATTGTTTTTTGTCTGTAATAAATATTCTTAGTGTTGCACGTTAAATCTGTTGGGGTCAAACGCCCTCCCATTGATGTGGTGTGGTTGTATGGAGAGAGGGGGTTCCATCTCAGATGTCGTCCTTGCCATCTGACCATGGTTCAAAATAACGATGTTCATCCCAAAATATTCCTATTATGATTTAAAACTAAACATTAATCTAACTAAACTAAACTATCCCTTTTAAAAAGGCACTGGTCTTAAAAATTACTGTTAACGGGAATATATAATTTCAATTGAATTAAAAAAATGATTCCCTTTCAAGAACTTACAAGCATATTCAGTCATCAGTTATTATAAACACACAGACTCGATAAGAAATTCATTATATTATTTTTTGTCTGTAACAAATTAACTTAGTTTGAAAATTTGTTAAATCTAAAATGCCAACATATTTTCCCATGTTCCGTTCTTTGATTCCTCTCTTTGCTTTTATCCGTGCTCTTATTGGGCAGCAGGAAATTATAAACTTCTGGTGTGATTGAAAAAAAATCTACGAGAGAGGTGGTTATGGAGAAGAAAAAGGAATTTATACAATAAGAATATTTCTTCGTTAAGAATTTCGAAAAAAGTATACCAGATTATGTATTTCCCTCCACAGATATATTAATTATAATATTAAATTATGAAAAATATGTTTAAATGTCAGAGAGGCTTATAAGGAACATGTTAATAAAATTTTAGGACCTTTATAAAAAGGATGTATTTACATTCATGAAATGATATGGATTAGTATTTTATATTAAAATTAAAAATAAAATTGCATTCTACGCTATAAAAATGCTTTATTTTAGCATTTATGATCCATCTTGGAATTTTCTTTCATTTTGTTTTCTCTTATTAAAAATTTACACAACTTACCTGTGTCTGCCCATCTTGCTTTTCAGATCTTCGAAAATGCTCCTTATTTTTTCACTGATTTCAACTTTAAGGTTCTTTAACTTCTCATAGATGTCTTCAGCCTTGAAAAGTGAAAAATATCCTTAGTTATAAGTAAAAATAGTTAATCTTTAGTTAATTTCAGTATTTCATAGAATATTGTAACTTTTCAATTGGTGCTTTATACTACTATCTTGCTTCTTAGATTACTTTGAAAACATTAATTGTAATGATATTCTATTCAGATTTTTATATAAACATCCGTTGTAATGAATTTATCCTTTATTTTGATTATAAAATTTAAAATGGCGTTTTATAAAGAGATCCCCGAGAGTTTACACATAAAAATGATTTAAAAATCATGCATTTTGAAATCTCCAATATTCTTTTTATTTTGAGAAAACAGAATATTATATTTATTAAAAGCAGAACAGAGAAAATTATATCAGTAAAATAGATTCTTGGTTATATACAGTACTTCATAAAAAAATTGTAACTTTTCAATCTGTGCATTTTACTATTATGTTGTTCTTTAGTTATAAATAAAAACAGATCTTTAGTTATAAATAAAACAGATCCTTAGTTATATTCAGAAGTTCATAGAAAATTGTAACTTTTCAATTGGTGCATTTTATCGGTTTTTCAGATTAATTTAAAAATAGATGTTTTATAACGATATGATATTCAAAGTTTTATATGAGCATCCACTGTAATGTAAGTTCGAAAAACATATATATATATATTAAATTATGCCTTTCTATTCGTCTATTTGCTTGTCTATCTGCATATGAAAACTGAAAAATGGTTTGATATACGATCTTGATCAAAGAAGACTCCATCAAATTTTGAGCAAAACCCATGCAAAAAATTCTATTTTTCAGCTATTCGAATAAAAGTAAAAAGAAAAAAACAAAGATCTGAATGGATGAAATGCACAAATATTTAGCATCTAGAATGTTGTAGCCTGTCAAATATTTTAGCCAATCCCAACAAGGAGTTGGCAATCTGTCGGTCGGCACTTTCCAAAGTATGCGAAAGAAATTAATCAAAAATACAGCTATTTCAGTATATGAAATTTGGTATCTGATTTCGTGAAAACAATTGTACTTCTACATCAAAGTTTCGAATCAAATTTGGCTTCATTCGGCTAAAAATAATGTTTCTAAAACAGAAATTCCTCTAGGTAATGTCAACAGCTTACTAGGGATTAATCTCCAAATATCACAAGTTATAGTCAGTAAAAAAAATCTTACAAATTCAAATTTCTTAAAAATTATACAGCAGTGTCGGGCAATGCGTTCACCGCCTTAAGATTTTTTTTTTTGCTAAGATCGTGGACAACACCTTTATTTGTGATTATGTGTGAAAATTTTGGAGAGATCTATTCAGGCTGATTATCAAGTGTTTATTACTGTCATGTAACAGAACAAATCACTTACTTAAATCACTAACAAATGATCCGCATACCATTAAAAAGTTTAAGTATTATTATTATTTGTCGTTAGTTGAAAGTATGACAATGACTATTCTGAATAAAATTTTACCATATATCAGATATTAAAACGCGATCAGATATAACGTTTTTGATGAAAACTTTAGATAGCATGATGAAAATTTAAAAAAAAAGTACATTCAGTTTGTAATAAACCCTTGATATTCAATCAAGAAGTGATAAGAAAGTCGGGCATCTCCATACGCGCATTTGAGCATCTACTCTTAAGTATAGAAGTATTTAGATTCTCCGAATACACATGCTAACGTTTGGAGGTACCCCAGAGATGATAATTTGTAGATACTTTATGCTTTAGAAACCAAAAGACTAGACGTTTAAATATAAGTACTAATCCCAAGAATCGTCTATCTTCATTGTGGCATTGAATATATGGTATAAAAGTCTTTTTTATTTGATAGTCAGAACAGCATTAGAACTACCTTTGTTCTTACCACGGAATCTAGAAAAAATTGAATGATCAGCATTGGAATAGCTGTCTGTCAGCAAATATGGAGTCATCAGGCACAAATCTACCATAAACGGAAGGTCTTGTCATCAGTATGGATATAATATCAGTATTTTAATAAACCAAACCAATATTTTATCCAGCAAAAAAATGCAAAACTGTACTATATCAAAAGCTTCTCAGCCCTCATAAGAGCTGTTTCTTCTTCTCCTCAGGGATACCAGTCATAAGAGTAAAATAATTTTAGATTTATAAAACAAAATTAATACTGATACATTTTTAATGACCCTAAGTTTACTTCTTAATGCAAATTCGAAATGCATTTGTATTATTTTCAAATATTCCCTTGGCATCTAAAATGTATTACTTAAAATCATTTTGCTTTCGAGTAATATATTTTTATTCCAATTAAAGGTCGCTTATGATGCATTATATCTTAATATGTTTTACCTTTTTCATGAGGTCTCCACTGACTCCGTTTCCGCTGTCGAATCTTTCCTTGATCTTGCTAACAATGTTTTCGAAAGCTTCCTTCAGTCTGTCGATCATTGGACCACGTTGTGCACTGCATAAAAATACATTTTGAGAATAGTATAAATACATATTGCAATCAATAAATCCACACAAAAATTTATCATTGCGCGATTTTCATATATTTTTCTGCTTAAAATTGAATTGTAAATATATAGCCCTAAACTATTTATCTATACTTAAATTCCTAGTCATACATAAAACTTCTAAACGATATTTGAAATCCTATAGTTTTTCTTTTGAGGTCAGACGTCTAACTAATGGTATGTGGTTATTCCAAAATTATAATTCATCATGGAAATAATGTCCAGAACTGACCAAAAATTCCAGCTCGTTTATTGATATTTTAATCTTAGTTAAATCCTATTTATGTAATTTCCCATATATTTGGCAAGGACCGTGGTGGCCTAGTGGTAGGTTCTTGGCTCGTTAGCTGTAGGGTTTAAGGTTAGAGACCCTAACCTGAATTCCTATATTCCGACCCTTCATCGAAAAACCGTCGAGTAAAGGGGTCAATTGTACATTAAATCTGTCATGGCCAAACATCCTCACACTGATGTGGTGTAGAGAGAGTGTGCCAGTTCAGGTATCATCCTCGTCATCTGACAGAGTTTCAAAATTACGAGGCTCATCCCAAAATAGCCATAGTGTGCTTTACAACGGGATGTTAATATAACTAAGCTAAACACATATATTTTGCAGTCTAAATATTATGAAATATATGGAAAAATTGGTGTTAATAATTTAATTGTCTCCCAACTTTTAAAGGGATATTTTTATGAATAATACTTAATTATTTGAAAATAAGATATGTGTAAGAAGAATGAAATGAATGCATGGAAGAAAATACGTCATATAAGACTATTTTCTTTCTGAGATTGTTTTAGGATGTAATAATTAAAGATTTGATAACAATGGAAATTTAAGTAGCTGTGAAAGTTTGTTTAAAATTCAATTCCAAATTTAAATTAAGTTTATAAAGTTTAGATAAAAAATAATCGAAGATTCTCTTTTGCATTCAATAAGAATTAATATACCTCATATATCATATTACTGAATATATAATTTATTATTGGTGTAAAAGTTTCCCTTATTCCTTTTATAGAGAGCCACAGCGACCTAGTGGTATGGTCAAGGCTTCGAAATCTGAGGGCTTCAGGCTCGGAACCCAGTTTCAAGAAAAAAAACGGCATGTAAGTGGGTCAAGTGTTATTATAAACTCAAAAACTGAATAAGAAATTCATTATATTGTTTTTTGTCTGTAATAAATATTCCTAGTGTTGCTTGTTAAATCTGTTGGGATCAAACGCCCTCCCACTGATGTGGTGTGGTTGTATGGAGAGAGGGGGTTCCATCTCAGATGTCGTCCTTGCCATCTGACCATGGTTCAAAATAACGATGTTCATCCCAAAATATTAATATTATGATTTAAAACTAAACATTAATCTAACTAAACTAAACTATCCCCTTTTAGAGAAGGCACTGGTCTTAAACATTACTGTTAATGGGGATACATAATTTAAATTTTATTTTCAAAACGTTGATTAAATTAAAATTATTAATAGTATATTCAGTTATCAGTTATTATAAACACACAGACTCAATAGGAAATGTATCATATTATCTGTAGTAGGTAACAAATTAACTTAATTAGTTTGGAAATTCATTAAATCTAAAATTCCAACATGCTTTTCCATGCTCTTGAATATTTCTTGAATACTCTCTTTGCTTTTATCCAACCTCTTATTGTAAGTCGTAAACTTCTAGTATGATTGGAATAAGTGCTATGAGAGAGCTGTTAACGGCTAAGAAAAAGGAGCAGTATATTTCTTCGTGCAGAATTTCAAAACAAAAAAATTATCTGATTATATATTTTAGCATACTGATATAGCAATTAAAATATAAAAGAAATCTCATGTTTAAATGGCAAAGCGGCTTATAAGAAACATTTCTAGCTCCTTTTGAAAAATGTAAATACAGTTATGAAATGATCCGGATTAGTACTTTATGTTAAAATCTAAACTAGCTAAATTGCTTCCTGAGCTATAAAAATGCTTTATTTTAGCTTTAAATTTATACAACTTACCTGTGCCTTCCCATCTTGCTCTTCAGATCTTCGAAAATGCTCCTGATTTTTTCACTGATTTCAACCTTAAGATTTTTTAACTTCTCGTAGATGTCTTCAGCCTTGAAAAGCGAAAAAGATCCTTAGTTATAAGTGAAAATAGATCCTTAGTTAATTTCAGTAGTTCATAGAATGTTGCAACTTTTCCAATAGGTACTTTTTACTATAATCTTGTTCTTTAGATTAATTTCAAAACAGATGTTTTATAATATAATATTCAGAGTTTCATATGAACATCCGTTGTAATGAATTTATTATTTTGTTTAAAAAGGCTATGAAGGCTAAAAAGTTATAAAAAGATTTCAATGTTTTACATAAAAAATATTATAGACAATCTTGCGTTTTGATATCTGTAATATTCATATTTTTCTGAAAAAAAGACTATTATATTCATTAAAATAAATTTTCAGCTATTAAGAATCCTATTTTATTGTGAAAATGGTATAAAGGGGAAATCGTCCACCAAATTTATTTCTTAGAACAAATTCCCTATGCCTTTATCAGATTGATTACCTTCAAATACTGCCTTAGCATCTGATATGTATTACTTAAAATCATTTTACTTAAAAGTAATATATTTGTATTCCACTTAAAAGAGATTTCTAATGCACCAAATCTTGATGTGTTTTTACCTTTTTCATGAGGTCTCCGCTAACTCCGTTTCCGCTGTCGAATCTTTCCTTGATCTTGCTAACAATGTTTCCGAAAGCTTCCTTCAGTCTGTCGATCATTGGGCCACGTTGTGCACTGCGTAAAAAAATACATTCAAAACCTTATATAAATCCATATTGCAATTATTCAATTCATTCGAGAACTTACCAATCTACTATTTCTTAAGTTCCACAATGTAAAATATATTCATAAATGTCGTAATTCTAAACTATTTCTCAACACTTTTCTATTCTTTAGAATGAATCTTCTAAATTGTACCTAAAAATCTGTGGCTTTTTTGGGGTCCGGCTGAGGTTTGCGTGGTTAGACATCTTACTACAATTGATTAGTATTCAGGATTTATAATTCACCTTGAAACTAATTTCTTGAGTTAGTCATTAGTGCTTTTTGATATCTTACACTTGGTAATAGAACTATTAAAATATTAATAGACAGGAAATATCGAAATACAAATAAAAATATTGTTTAAAATTTAATTATTTGGTACCTTTTAAAGGAATATTTGTATGGATGACACAAAATTGTTTTAAAATAAAATATGCACAAGAATAATAAAATGAATGTAAAGAACAATATTTATTTTATAATATAAATTTCTTTCAAAGAATATTTGGGGTGTCATATAAAATAAAAGTGTGATGATAATTCAAAGTAAAGATCAATGTTAGATTTTTGTTCGATTCCTATTTTACTTTGAGTCCAATCGAAAATCTATTTAACGGTTGTTGAGATTTGGAATAATTTAAATTTATTTCTTCAGGAATGTACTTTATCATTCAGGAATGTACTTTTAGAGAAGATCAATGGTTTACATAATGATATATAATTTAAATTAAGATGAAAATTTTAATTTACACAATCATACGAATCTAATCAACCATAAGTAATTATAAAATACAAATAATCAATAATAAATGGATTTTTTTTGTTTCGATAAACAAATTTTAACAAATTATATTAATGCTTTGAAAATTCATTTAAAATAAAAAGATCGTTCTCTTTTGTACACTTCTTCTTCTCTTAACCTTCAAAAATTAAAGTAAAAATATTGAAGTAAAAATTAAAGTAAAAAGTTGTAAATTCAAAATTCAAAAATTTGTAATAAAAATTCAAAACTTAAAGTAAAAATTTGTAAATAAATTTTAAAATTTTTGGTATTTTATTACAAATAAAAAAAATCCCTTTTGATATGTAGATAAAAAGACACGTTTACTTACGTTATCTTTCGTTTACTTACAGTTAAAACAAGAGGCATAACTTTGTATTCCTTAATATAATTTATCATGAGAGTTTTATAATTTAATAAGATAATTTATCAAATTAAGATTATTTATCCTTTTAAGTATCGGTGAACATTTCATATTTGTAGGGTGAAGGAATATCAATTCAATCTATTCAATCTATTAGTCAATTCAAAATCATTCCAAATCTACAAAAATTGCAATTGAAATCATGTTTAGAAAAAGAAGAGATATAATTTGCAATTATTATCTACAATAAATTTCCATTCATTTCCCTTTCTTCCATTCAAAATTTAAAATCTCACCTGTGTCTGCCCATCTTGCTCTTCAGGTCTTCAAAAATGCTCCTGATTTTATCACTAATTTCAACTTTAAGGTTCTTTAACTTCTCATAGATGTCTTCAGCCTGGAGAAAAAAAAATTGAACCTTAATAAAAAATAAAAAATATTGGACTTTTGATTGTCGGTAATTTATGTGAGTTCCCAGTTGATGATTTTTATTGTTACAAACGGGGCTCATATGAAAAGGTACGAAAAGCTGTAACAACATAACCGTTAATATATTTGCATATGTCCCAATGGAAAAACATTTTTAGAGACATCTAGGGATGCGATTGGGGTTACCGGAGTAGATTGGAGCTTGCGGGGGCACTGACTTACGCAGGAGACAGCAGAGGCTCTTACAAAAAGTGCCGTTCAGTTGACGTGGCAGTGCAAAAACGCCTAAGTCAGAAGAACTATGAGATGTGTTCTGCGAGACACTCCGAAGACTAAGTAAGTCCGAAAAAAAACAAAATATTGGTCTACTCACGGAGAGTGTGATTCTGCTACATGATAACGTGTTTCTACGTTTCTCAGAGTCACACATGCGGACTCTGAGAAGCGTAGAAACCAAATAGAGCTTTTCACATTTGCCAAGTTCAAATGTGAAAAGCTCGACCATTCCACCCTACAGTCCAGACAGGTCACCATGCGAATTTTATGTGTTTGGTCCCCTGAAACGACATATGAGAGGAGAGCCCTTCAACTTGGACGCTTGGTCTCCTCATATCCACATGAATTCTGGGAACACGGAATCGTATGGTTCGTTATTCAATGGGGTAGTTATACTTAGGCCTATAGTGAATACTTTGAATAAAGTCTTCATTTATACCCACAGTGTCATTTCATATCTTTTAAATATCCTCCGTAGAATAATTAATCCATAAATGTTACATAACGTTAGTGATATTCAGTCTTAAATTGATTTTTTCATTATATCATATTGAATCATTATATTGAATTTTGATTTCATTTTGATTATAAAGCTATTAATTGCTTATAATTGTTTCATAAAACCAAAGTTTTACCTAAAAATAATCTAGTATAAACTGTCTTTCTATCTTCAAAAGATCCTTTGATTCATAATGCAATATTATTTTAGAAAAAATAACATATTCATAAAAAATCTAATCTCTTGTGAAGATTTTTATTAAAAAATTTCACTTAAAAGTGATCATCATTGGATTAGAGATTTCCATGATAGTTCCGCAGATGCATGGCAAGTTTCATCTAAAATAGTTACAAAGTATCTTAACTTTTATTGAAAGTTTTCGACAGTGTTATTCGAATCAAAATTATATGTTTAAACTATTGCTATTTCATCTGCAGGCTACTAAAAATATATATAAATATAATTATTTGTTATGAGTGGAAAATGTAATAATTCCAAACTAAAACGGAACAAAATTTGGCACACTTCGAATATTGAAATGCGATCATACATTTACCGAAAAAAATATAAATGTTATCACAGAAATTAACTAGAAAAACTATATTCAGTTTGTAATAATCGTAATATGCTATCATGATGTTTAAAAAAAATCCTGACACATCTGCAAAATGGGTGGTAATATAACGAAAAGGAGTAGTCAAGTCGGATTTAGATGTTGAGGACGTATGCTGTTCTTTTGAGCCATGGAGTCTGTATTTTGTTGTACTTTGTTTTTAATGCCAGAAAATTTGGGGATAAAAGATAAATATAATCTTCATGCAGGATTTACCCACGTTGTAACATTGAATATATAATGTGAAAATCTTGTATATTCGACTGTCTTAACTGTAGAAGAACTGTTCTGCCTCTATCTTAGGCTTCCAGAATGAATGCTACATCACTCGTTTGGGAATAAGAGTTAAATCATAATGACCATTAAGGGAACAATGAGAAATGTGCTCTCTCGTGGGAGATAAGTTCCGTCATAGATATGAAGATAGTAAGCCTACGCCATAAGTTTACCCACCAAGGGAACGAAAATCTACACCATACCGGATGCTTCTTGTCACCCCTTTTAGGATATTCCACTAATGAGGTGCTGTCATAAGAATAGGAGAATTTTTAGACAATGAAAATTCTGTCATTTTAATGACACTTAGATTATTCCTATATATAAAGTCTCGATAGTTTTTTTTTATTTTCTTCAACTATTATTTCAAAGTTTAAAACATGTCGTTTAAATCCTTCTGCTTAAGCGCTTTAATTCTTATATCACTTAAGTAAGGTTATAACAAACCCTTTTGGATTATACCTTTTTCATGAGATCTCCTCTGACACCACTTCCATTCTCGAAGGCTTCCTTCATCTTGTTCACAACGTTTTCAAAAGCTTCCTTTAATCTGTCGATCATTGGGCCTTGTTGTTCCCTGTATAAAATAATATTTTCAGAATATTTTTTTAAAAAAATTGTTATTAATTGTCGACTGATTGCTTTTCAATATGGTTTATTGAATCCTCTACATTAAATGTTTTCATTCCAATCACTTATATTTTCATATTTTTGGTTTTCTCTTTTAGGAAACAACCTATTGAGCAAACAGCCGCTGATATAATAAATAAGTTTGTTGATTCAATTTTCCTTCAATTATAGAATAATCACTAAAAAGAGACTTATAAGTTTCTTAATAGTTACTAAATTTATGCTAGATGATGACTCTCAAAGCTTGATGATTATTAGCCAATGCATTTTGCTACTTTGGAGGAATAAACATTTTGGAAAAAAAAAATATGGCAATTTTTTATTAGTAACCGAGATTCAGGAATTCTTCTAGAAACTTCTATATTCACTGAGAAAACCCGATTTAGATTGATCACAAAAAGCTCTCTAGATACATTTTGAAGAGTTTTGCCGTTTCCTCTCAACTTTTATTGTGAGCTACTACAAAACTGTTCTGTGTGTGTAATTCGGTTGTTTTTTTTTTCCATATACTTTGACGAGGAGAGGAGGGAAATTGTTTGGGTAATTAAGCTCGCTTTTCTATTATCCAGCGTAGCTGACTTAGTATTCCCAACATCCTATTAAACATATTTTCTATTCTGAAATCTGGAGATTTTTCTCTTTATTTTACTAAAGTGTCTAAAATTAAAAAATATGCCAAACGGCTTTGAAAATAAAGCAAAATGAATACAGAATGCAAATATTAGTTATTTAATATGAAATTTGTAGTACCCAATATAGGAATGGTTAATGATTAAGAAACTGATCACAGAAAAAGGATTAATGATTATTTAATATGATATTAAAAATATTTTGTCACCTTTATATTTTTACTATCATTTAAATTATTCGAATACATTAAATTTTATTTATTAAAAGTTGATTTTTTTTATCAAATGAATTGGCGTATGAATCCTGATATCGTAATAATTAAACAATAGAAAAACATTTTATAAACTTTTGTATTTCCGGAGAGCATATATAATCATAATTTTCGAAAACTAGACTTTTTTGAAGCTTCTATAAAATTAAATCAATGTTCCCTTTTCAGCAACAAGAAAATGCCACTTTAAAATATAATAAATTATTTTACAGTGTGTGTAATTTTTAATTCAACTAAAAACTTCTTTTCATCATTTACATTTGACCCTTTTTAAAGTCCTATTGTAGTTAAAAACTTAAATTCAAGAAATTTTCAAAACAAGGTAGTATTAATTTTTTTCAACCTCATCCAATCAAGAATCATTTGAAAATTCAGAATTACCAAAAAAATTTAACTTTAATATCTCAATAACAAACATATATAAAAGTGAGTACAAATGTCAAACAGCTCATTTTGAAATTAAAAATGACATAATTAAAAACTTTCGGTAACCATACGTAGATGTAAACATATTAAAATATGAGATTCTTTTTACTATTATATTTTTAAATTGATTCCTGAAAAAATTCTCACATTTTCATGCTAAAACCATCTATTTCTCCGAAATCATATTTTAAAATTTTTATAGGGGAATTTAAAAAAATATATTAAAAGCCATGTGGAAAATAATTTCTTTCCACTTAAGATAATTGAAAGTGGAAAAATAATTATTGAAAAAAATTATTTTTAAAATTAATTATTGATAATAATTTAAGCAAGAAATTTAGAACAATGAATATAAAATTAAAAAAGAATCGGGTACTATTATTTTCCCTCCTTTCAATGAATATTTTCAAATGTATTTCACATTAAATGCAAATCCAATATTTTTCATTTATTTTCATGGTAGAACATCCTGTTGTTTTTGAGATGAGGTTTTTGGCGTCAACAAAAATCCGTCCGCGAAAAATTGAAATGTTATTATCTACACGAGCATCTCAAAAAAATCAGCTTTTAATAACGTGATACCATCCTATTTACAAAAGTTCTGATTAAAAATATAATTTGACTCTAGCAAATAAAACCTAGAGAAATGTCATTTTGAGCACTGATTATATGAAATGAATAAATAATATATGCGATATTTGAAATAAATAGGAAATATGACAAAGTTTTTTGAATCGTTTGCAGCACTAAAGTCACTCATTCAATGAAACAATTAAAATGAATAAAAATATAATTTAATTTTTGCTTACGTGGTGCTTGTCCATACAAGAAATTGAGTTCTGACCTGATATGTTGGAATATGCCCAGCAGATTTCATTTTAATTTTTTAATTATACTTCTTTTAAAATGTGAGCTAACCTGTTATTATCAAAGTCCTTAGCAATCCTTTCAAAGGCTTCCTTGATCTTCTCGCCAACATCAATTCCCCAATCCAAAAGTTTATGGTAGAGCTCTTCGGCCTGAAAGATGTGTATTAATTTCGATTTAAAAACATATTGAGAAAAATAGTGCCTCAAACTTAAAGGAATTTCTAAAATGTGCCTCTTACCTTCCTGAAGGCTTTTTCACTGATTGTTTTTCCTTCTTCGAGTGCCTTTTCGAAGCTTTCTATCATTTTCTCGAAAGTCTGTCTCATCTGATCCGAAATCCAGTTTCCGCTATGAACAGAAATGTGAAATAGACAGTTATTAAAACTCGTTAGAATCATCTTCGCTAACACTAATACAATTTTAATAAAAAAGTGGCTGCTTTTAAAGTGACTGGAAATGATGTATAAAATTCTTTGTTCGTATAGATACGTATATAATATCGGTCAGTAAAATTATAATAAAATTATGGCTCAACGTTTCAATTGTTAATCTCCATATTATGTACGGTTTCTTTTTTATAGTTTTTATATGTGAGGACAATTCATTTTTGCAGTTTGACTTGCAAATATATTAAATAATTTACACAAATCGTTTCATTCATCTTAACTATTTTATATACAATGCTATTATGATTCTGCTGTATTTGGAAATTTGTGATTTAAAATTTTCTATATTATAACAACAAACTAAGCCCTGCATTTTTTTAAAAAATTACAATAAACAGATAATAAATCTTCTCGGTATTTAGTTTAGTTATGTTAACGTCTTATTTTAAAGCAAAACTAGGGCTTTTCTAGGCTCTTAATTTTGAACCGAGGTCAGATAATAAGGACTACACTTGAGCTGGCATCCCCCTCTCCACGCCATTACACACTTCACCAGCGGGATAGTGTTTGACCTGAATAGTTTTAATGTGTATCAGACCCGTTTACACAATGGGTTTTCGATGGAATTGGGTATCGAAATATTCTTGGTATAATTTAAAATTGGGGCTCTTTTGTTGCACTAATTTCTGTTTCACTTAATATAAAATATAATATCCAACTACATCTCAGTCCAAAATAATTAATTTCCTAATAGCCAATGTATATTAATTATAATGATTGACATTTGAGATGAATTTAATTTCTTTGATTTTGGTATAGTTTTATTTAGTTTAACTCAATCAAGAAAAGGATGGTAATAAAATAGGGTTAAAACAAACTTGAGCTTTTCTTATACCAAACACACTGAAAACCAAAAGGTTTTAAAAAGAATAAGAATTTTATATTTATAGAAACATTTTTATGTATGTTTAAAATTGAATTATTTATTAATTTATATAATTTCTTTCGGCAATTCTTGGGCCAATATCACTTTTGACGGCAGCCAAAAATAATGAGATTTAATAAATTCTCTTGTAAGAAAAATTTGTCTTCATAAAATACAGGATTTGATGGTTTATGTAAACTTCTCTTACCGCTTAACTGCGTTGATCGAGTGGCATTCGTGCATCGATTTATCGAATTTTGATAGTTGGAAGCAAAAAAATAAACCATTCGTAACGATTATAATTCAATATTAAAATTACTTCAAATAAGAGATAAGTCAAGCATTCCATGGATTTTCATTTGAATGAAAATAAGAAAATATTTCCAGATTATAGGGTGTCATCTTATTAGATAGTAAAGAAAGTAAAATAACTAAGTGGTTAAACTTTTACGAGCTTTCGCACTGGGAAAAAATCAATTAGTAAATAAATAATAATAATATGCATTTACGGATATATCTAAAAATACTTACGCACGCAAGAGCTTGTCTGATCTGTCGAATCTGAAAAGAATAAGAAAATATTCATAAGAAATTTTTGTATCTTTTTCCACGATATTCGAATGTAACGTTACAAAAGCTGACATCCTTAACAGAAAATTAAAATCTTAAAATAATTAACAGTTATTTAAATATTTTTTCCAAAAAACGACGATATTTTCAGGAAAATTAAATGCAAAATCTTAGATCTATTTTATCTTTTAGTTGTTCTTTCTTTTTCCAAATTTCAACTTACTCATTGTTTTCAAAATCTTTTCCAATCCTCTCAAGGGCCTCTTTGATCTTTTCACCAACATCAATACCCCAATCCAAAAGTTTGTGGTACAGTTCTTCGGCCTGAAAGGAATGCATCCATCTCATTTAAAACTTAATTATATAAAATATACCTAATTGTAAGTGGTTTCTAGGTAAATTTTAAGGATTATCCAAAGGATTATCTTACCTTCCTGAAGGCTTTTTCACTGACTGTCTTTCCTTCTTCGAGTGCCTTTTCGAAGGCTTCTACCATTTTTTCCAATGTTTGCCTCATCTGCTCTGAGATCCAGCCTCCACTGCCCACGTAAATATTAAATTGGTATAATATAAATTTCATCATATTGTTAGTTCTCTAATACAATTGAAATAATATTTGGTTTCCTTTTAAATGAAGGAAAATTATATATAAAATTCCCCTTCCTATTTTTTTTGGGGGGGGGGGTGTTTGTTTTTCCTTAAATTTTTTACGATTCATGAATTGAAAAACTTCAAAATATCTGCTAGTTCTTCTTAATTAAATATAAAATTATTTATTAAAAAATAATTTTCATCATTCTCCTGCACCAAAATTCGGTTAACATCGATATCACACATTTTTTATTAAGAAAATGTTATATTCTTTAAGCTTTCAAAACACTATTAATCCCTCAGCACAAATTTTCTTAAATATAAAAATTCAAATATGAAACTCAATTATTCAAATTTCTTATACCGTTATCTTATTTAGCAGTACATTCTTACTATACCTTAGTACTTAGCAGTACATTCTTACTATACATTAGTACTTAGCAGTACATTCTTACTATACCTTAATACTTAGCAGTACATTCTTAGTATACCTTAGTACTTAACAGTGCATTCTTACTTTACCATATTCGCTGTTAAAAGATGCCTTCTAAACATTTTATCAAAGTCTGAATAGCTTTTATCTTTGCTTCATCAATGTCAGTTTTTTTTTATGTAAAATTCGAAGTTTACATTATTTATTATTATGATTATTTTAGCTTTCAATGACCTTAAATTTTTGTATTCTGCAAACAAATTGAACTAACTAATTGAAGTTCTAACTTAACGTAAATGGTGGAAGCACAGTAAAGCTATAACTAATTAAAGTTTCTCAATATTACACCACATTTGGACTTAAAATCATTTGAGCTATCATGCTTTTATTTTTTTCTTCTTTTTTTAAAAAAGTGTCTTTGGTGGTTTTAATGCCGAATCATATATATTTCTTTTTCGTTTTTCCTGATTTTCGAAAGGTCAGAAGTAATCTTAATAATGTATGCATGCCTTATTGATTAATGCATGCATGAAAATATCCTTATTATCTGTATTGCTGAGTAACTGTTTTCCCACTAATTCCCTTGGAATGTTTTATGTTCTCATAAAATGGATAATAATTTCTATGTTTAATTAGTAAACAATCAGGCAACTCCAATCCACTGAAGGGCACACTAAAAAATCTGAATTGACTAGACATTCTCAACAGCAACACTGATGGAAATTGCAGATGAGTCCAAAGAGCCATCACCGGCCACGGTACAGCTCCTCCCTAAGGAAGTATGTTCCATTATTGACGGGAGGAGCCAGACTACCACCTTTTCTTGTACCCACGAAAGTGGCGAGAATTAACTACCATGTTGGGAACTTCACCTCCTCAATTATGAGGTGCCTTTACGGGACTGTGATGCTAGCTTCATAAGCCAAATAATATCTACGATATTGAAGTCTACTTTTGGTATTGTGGTTATGTTACTTGGCTTTTGGTCCTAGCGTCGCGGGTTCGTACCGTGACCTATATACGCAACATTGGTGACCCGGTTGGTTATATAATTAAATTAGTATATAACAAATTAATTAAGAAATAGAGTATAAAGTGAATTAGTAAATAAAAACCGAAATCATATCTTAAAATATATAAATTGTACTTACGCTTGCATTGGACTATCAAGCTCGGCAGCTCTATCAAAGAAAAAATATATAACAATTATTTTTCGCTCATTTTATTGATAATTATACTTGCTATAATTTAAGAAAAATAAAAAGAAATATTACAACATTTAAAAGTATTTAATTTTTTTAATTATTTAATATTTATAGAAATAGTTTGTATAGAAAACATTTTATTCTTTTCTTTTAAGACATATCAAATTTAATTCACCTGTTGTTTTCGAATTCCTTTGCAATCCTTTCAAAGGCTTCCTTGATTTTCTCCCCAACATCTATTCCCCAGTCTAAAAGTTTATGGTAGAGTTCTTCTGCCTGAAAGCGATTAATCCATTTCATTTAGAATCTCATGGCTAGAATAGCGTATAATTATAACATATGAAATTGGCCTAAACGTTCTTTCACCTTTCTGAAGGCTCTTTCACTGATGGTTTTTCCTTCTTCGAGGGCTTTTTCGAAGCCTTCCACCATTTTTTCGAAAGTCTCCCTCATTCTGTCAGTGATCCAATCGCCACTGTCAGAGAAAATATTAAAATAAAATGAGACACGTTGGCTTTTTATTATTTCTTGACCAAATTTATTACAAGTATATTATCTTTAATGTGACTAAAATTGATGAATAAAATTTCAGACTATGTACTACATAATAATATCAGAGAAAATCTTTAAAGGATTTCTATTTAAAAGTCTTCATAAAGATTGCATTCGTATTTCTTTAAGATATGCTGGAAAGTCATTGCTTCAGTTTAAATTCGTTTCCTA
Source organism: Argiope argentata (assembly GCA_026289955.1). Lineage (NCBI taxonomy): Eukaryota > Metazoa > Arthropoda > Arachnida > Araneae > Araneidae > Argiope > Argiope argentata. The sequence goes on from JAOUZG010047409.1 coordinate 291,591, forward strand.
AAAACATCATATTTGGAATATTTTTCTGAATTATCATTTCTTTTCCCATTTTTCTCTATAATTAAGAAAATAAGACAAACTTTAAGTATTTAAATATCAACAGTTTATATTATCCTATTTTTATATTAAACCAAAATCAGTATGAAATTTAATAATTGAATTATTATAACAAAATAAAAAGTTGTATTCCATGAATGTGATAGTTTCTCTGAGAAGAATGGAAAAAATGTATGCAGTAATTGTTTCAACTTTTTAATCATATTATTTATTATATCTATTCCCATTTCTTTTAATGAAAGTACGCGAGACTTTGGCTGTTGTTTCCTTGTATATTAATAATAAAGAATATTTCTGTTTACTAATTGTTAATTTTATTATATGAGACTTCAGTGTCTGTTAATATATTCGAGTGCTAAATTCTTAAAATAGAAGAAATATGTTATAATACGGTTACAGTAAATTGAATTTTTTTTTCGATAACATCAGTACACCGATAATTGAAATATTTAATATATATATAACATTGCAGTGTTTATTTTACTTCATTTATCTGTCTTTAAAGTCAAATCATGTCATTCTTAATTATTTTTGTCTAATTTCAGGAAATCAAGAAATAATAAATTTCAATCTATTAAATATTGTATGCATAGAGATTTCCTCATTATCTAGATGAAGTTCCATCTAATTTCCAATTAAATTCCTGTGAATTTACCTGATTCTATACGGAATACAATTTATTCATCTTTTTGATAGTAAGTAATTATTAATAAAACAAATTAATTAAAATATTTAAACAATACTTACGCGCGCAAAAGATTGTCTGCTTGATCGAATCTAGAAAAAAGAAAGAACATGAAAATGAAATATTTTACATGGTTGGAATCATATAATATTTGTCTCTATGATAAAACCAGTAAAACTAAATTGTCATGTGTTTGCTGATATTTAAAACTTTTTTTACAAAGGAAAGATATTTTCAAAAGAATTTTCTGCAAGATAACGAAGAATTATTCTGTTAATTGTTTCTTCCTTTCTAAATTTCAACTTACTCATTGTTTTCGAATTCCTTTCCAATCCTTTCAAGGGCCTCCTTGATTTTTTCACCGACATCGATTCCCCAGTCCAAAAGTTTATGGTAAAGCTCCTCGGCCTGAAATTGAAATATACATTTCTACTATACTCTGTGTCTGTAAAAATTGTTTGGGTGATTTTTTGTTGTCGCTCTAATTAACAAATGAAAAAAAAAATATGTAGTAAAAATTTATTTGGTTACACATATTGACTAAGTAGGGGATATATAATATATTGTTGTATTCTTAGAAATTCGTCTTACTTTAATTATAAATGTATTTTAAATAAATTTACTATGCTTAAAGATTTGTTGTAATTGCACACAGAAACTTGATGCGAATAATGCTTTCAATTTTCATATAAAGCAATAGAGTTAGAGATCTCCCATAAAAATTAATTCAAACTCCTGTTGCTTCTGAGCGGCAAATAAAGGGTTATATACAGCGTAGAACAAATGCTTTTTTCTTACCTTCCTGAAGGCATTTTCACTGACTGTTTTCCCTTCTTCAAGAGCCCTTTCGAAGGCTTCCACCATCTTCTCCAAAGTCTGTCTCATCTGTTCCGATATCCATCCCCCACTGGAATTACAGATCACAATAAGTAATATTATATTACATTACCGAAGAAATATTCATCCTCTAATATTTAGAACTAATATCAAGATAAATTCTTTTTGCTCCGATTCATACTGTTTATTGTAATTGCTAAAACATGCCACTTGTAAGAGAAGAAATTTTAAATGCCTCCTATCTTGCATAAATCCAAAAATAAATTACTGCAATTTGGCTAATTCATAAATACTTATTATTAATCAAGTCATTGATAAAAAATATAATAAGCATATTCTTATTTTTACGAATCTTGTAGCTTATATATGATGATGATCTTGTGTCCACTTTACAATGTAAAAGGGAAGGGTGCAGTAGCTTCTGATGGTATGGACCGGAGTGCTGAAGTCTGACTTCTAGCTCATATGAAGATGACACACACTTATCACATTTGCTTGCACTGCCCCTTTTTACAGGGGGGTGGGACATTCTCAGACTCAAAGATAGAACATAGAAGAACAATCATGCCCTGGCCGGGGCTCGAACCCGGGAAGCCCAGATCCTGAGGAAGATGCGCTCCCTTTGTGACAGGACGCTGGCTGTAGTTGATTTACAAATTGAACAAATTCTAAAATACTGCACACTAAAAATATTGTGTTTGTATTAAATTGCTTTTCAGTTTAATAGAGTTGCGATTTAAGAATTGAAGGTTTTAATCATCGTTAATTTTATGCGTATTTAAAAATTATTTGAAATTTTATTTTCTTCTGTAAAACATATGTTTCTTCGTAAAGGTATAAGAAGTACTGAAATCTAATTTTCAAGCAAAAGATTTTAAAATCAAACAGTTATTTCAAACCATACTTACGCTTGATAAGTAGTTAGATCCACATTTTCAAACCTACAAAATAAAGTAAAATATATCAGTCATATTCTTAATTTCAACTTAGTGTTCATGAATGATAAATCTATTAATTCTGAAGTTAAAGATAGCATTTCTGCAATTTTTAATTGTTTAATATATCTCGATGTTTCACTAATTAGGTTTTTAACGGCCACAGATTTACCTCGTTGAGCAGATTTATATATTTAAACCACAATATTTTACTTTTTTTTTAAGTAAAACTCAAAAATCTTTTAGTTTTCTTTAGAAAAAATATAGCTATAAAAATATAATCCATTTCAATTTAGTTCACATTTGCTTTTCTAATAACTCAGTTACTCATGACTTCGTGCGAACTATGGTTTATACTATTCGAAAAAGAAATTATTTCTCTAATACCAAATTTAAATTGTTAATTTACCTAAATAGTTTAACTACTCGTAAAACGCATTCTTAGAATATGCTAAATTTATTAAACGTTACCAAATTTATTGCAAAATTTGTTAAATTTATACTATGGAAGATTTCAAAAAGTATATCTATTTTTCTGTGTGAGAGGTTGCCATAGAAAAAGCTTTAAAATAATTCAAGAAAATTCATCGCAAAGTTATTAATAATGATTTCAGAATTTAAATATTTTTTCTATGTGAGAGATTGCTATGAAAAAGCTATAAAATTCTGCAGGAACCTCCATTGTTTTAACTAAGTTTTTTTTTGTTACAAAAACTATTTCTATTTCAATAACCTGTACATTAACATTATTTATTGGTTTATGGTCGAGAAACTCTAATAACTCTCTAATCTATATAAATGAGAAAAGAAAATAGCATTTTCAGGAAAGATAGAAGCAACCAAGATTTTGATAAAAAAAATGATGTAAAGCTTTTCCCGCCAATATGCAAAACTTAAAATACAATTTTTGATATTGCATCTACACATAAATCCATGTTTAACTGTATTTGCTAACATGAAAATTCTAAAAATTGCTTATCATATTTGAAGAAACATGGTGTATAATTGTTGAATCGAATGTTGTATTGTTAATAGGCTGCAGTCTGAAAATTGTAGGAAGAAATTTATGAATATTTCTCCATATTCACTTTAAATGAGCGAATAGGAACAGCTTTGTAAACAGTTTTATATTTTAAGGTCAAATATGCAAACACTTCTTTTAAATGATTGTTGACTTTTTTGAATGATTATTTTGATAGATGAAACCTGGCGAAAAGTGATTAATTATTTATGAAATAGGTACACAAAATAAGTAATTTTGGGGGCCTCGTGTTTATTGAATATGTTCTCTTCAATAAAAAATATAAGAAAAATCTTCATAGAAAATTTTATCTTAAAGAAAAGTTACCTAGAAATTGCGTTCTGCTAAACAATTAAAAATAGTTATAAAAACATTTTTATAGTTAATGAAGTGAAATGCTCAGCTTATTTTTATAGTGTTTTTACCATTACTAAAGCATAGTGGTAACTTAATAATCATTATTTATCTTAGTGAGGAACATTATTTTGAATATTCCCAGTGTACAAAGGTATCGCAAGTGCTGATGAAAAAATGAGAAATTTTAAGGAAAATGCATTTAAAGTGGCGTAATGGGAAATTTACTATTCTATTTTCTATTTTGCTAACTTTTGTTAGCGAATCATCATGGTTCATGGACAACCTTTTTCCATTCGTTCTTCTCTTTTCATGCCTTTCATTGAAACTTCATACATACACACAACCTTATTATCGAATCTCTCATCTAATTTTAACCGTAAATTTCACTATGGGCGAATTTAATTTAGTGAGCCCAGCATTAAAAGATCAAACGAGGTAAGTGTTCAATTTTTAAAATCATTTTAAATGCTAAGTCTCCAGCCGATGCTATACTCTGCGATCTAAAAATAAAATCTATTAGTTGTTGATGAGGCAGTAAAGAGAACACGCCATGTGAAAAATCACGAATATAGTGCTTTAGTGATGAAAACTGAAAATAAATTTTACAGTTTCTACAAATCATTCATTTATGCGTTTTTAGAGCTCTAAGAAATTAAATTTCTGCATATGAATAAATATATTTGATAGCAGTTTCAATAAAGAAGTTATATTGAATTTTATTCAACTTACCTATCAATTGAAAGACCTCCATCTGGAAAAAAATAGATTATCATTAAAATTAATGACAGAATTTGTCAGAAGGTTTTAAATACAGTGAAAGAAATGAAACCATTTGTGCATTGTTTGAACACACATTTGTTCTTGAAAAAAACATGAAAACTATTTCTGTTGTCTTCTGTAAACGAAAGAAACATAACTTTTGATTTAGTTTTAGTTCAATCATATCCCTTCAATTTTATTTAATGGCATAGAATCATTGTAATGTAAAAAATAATTTAAGTTATGAGCATGAATGTTATTTTAAGAAAGCTCCTAAAATTCTTCCACCTATGTCTGTGTTGAAACTAAATTTAATATTCTCTGTCTTGTGATTTCAAAAGACACAATCCTACAAATGTCACCATGACACATAAAAATAAGAAATCCTATCATGTGCCAACTAACTTCTAGACGTTATACAGAAATTTCAGTTTATTTTTTATTGATATGGAGATTTAAATTGGGTCGCGCAATGGCCTTTTTCTTATTGCATATACTTCTATTTATCTTGGCCAGTTTAATGTTTATATGGAAAAAACTTTTAATCAAACTTCCACTCGCTTAAAAATATACTAGTTTTAAAATTTTAGGCACTTATTCATTGTAACCAAAATGTTTGAATATTAGAGCTCACTTATTTATTAGTATACTAACTGAGTTTAGATTCTGTTCAAATGGCAGATCTAAACGCTATTTTAAGAAAAAATTATTTCAAAATTCAATAATATTTATAGTTTTGAATTATAAAAGAAGGAAAAAGGTTTAAAAGGAAGAAATTAAAAATATTCCACATTTAAAAAAATTTTAAAGCGTATTTTTAAAAGTTTGTATGGTATATATGTATATTTTTGGAAGTATTTTTGTGTGCGCAAAAGTACAAATATGTCCAAGTGCATATGTTAGAAAGTATATTTTATGCTATGCAAGAGAATTTATTATGCTATGCAAGAGATTTTATAAAGTATATTTAAAAAAATAAAAAGTATGTGCTATGTATTTAAATATGTTCTAAAATATAATACTTATTTTTTGTGATTTTGTCAAAGTTTTATCTTACTGTGATGTATGAAAAGAATTTCTATGAAGAACTAAATACTTTGAAGTATTTAAATACTATTATTTTCGATTCATTTCATCGATAAAATTTTAAGAAATTTTAATTAAAAGTTTTTATATTATTACTGCTTTTAAAAGCGTATAAGTAATAATTTTTTTCTTTTTATAACAGTATATGTATTCATAAAAATAGCTAATTAAGTGTTGTTTCTATTTAATAAAATTCACTTTAAAAACAAATTAAATATAATTTATCTTATTCTATATTCTGTATATAGGCTTTATTGGGATCTTTGATTTCTCAAATAGATTTAAATTCTTAAACATGTGATGAAAAAATGTTGTAAACAAAAGTTTTATTCTAAATTTGGTCTCTTCTCCCTTTGGGTTAATTTCCTATAGTGTTATTTATATTAGATGAAGAATTGGGAAATTTCACTTACCGAAATCACTTGGGTAAGCCGAGGCAAGGCCAAGACCCACCAACAGGAATAACGTCAGATACTGCATGGGGCTAAAATGAAAGAAAGTAATTAAGGTTATATTCAATGGGTATTTACAGTTTGGTAACCGCGATAAATACAGTAGAAAATGAATTTACAATTTTTTATTAATACTCATAGCAGACAACTCTTTTTAAAAAAAAGCGAAAAGCTAGTAAACATTATTATTTTTGAAGTCATTATTCATCTTAATTAATTTAAGTCATACCAATTAAAACCTGTTTGAAACAATCACGAGACTTCTCTTTAGGTCTCTGCCCCCCTT
>JAOUZG010047409.1:325565-335965 GCA_026289955.1 Argiope argentata
TATATATATATATATATATATATATATATATATATATATATATATATTTACATGAAGACATATTTGGGTTCTCAGTTAAAGCCTCATTATGAAAATGCATAATAACAAAATTATGCAGTAAAAAAATAAACTGAATATACAAGATTCGAAACTAGAGTTGTGTTGTCTGTGAAAACCATACTTAATATTTTCCTGTATTAAAAGTTGCCACCATAATATCATTTCGCAAAAACTCTTTACACAATCTTAAAAGTAAAAACTTTTCATAACTATTCGTCTATTCTTAATAAATTTTGTAAAATTAATACAATTGTATTTTGTAACGACGTTTCGTTTGCTGAAATATTAAGCCTATTTTACTGTTTATTCAGATTAATTATTTGCGCGTTTTTGCGAATGTTTTATTGGGTTATTTCCATTTTTGTTTTCACTTCATAATTTGAAAAACTTTTAATAGACGATAGTAATTGAACTTTGAAAATAGTCTTCAAACATTGTTGCAATTATTTTTATTACTTGGCTTAGTTTCGTTTCCTTTTTCAAAATTTTAATACGCCAAGTTGTCATATAATAGTTTTTTTTAATTTTTTTTTAGTTTGAGCTCATTCTATGAGATTTTATTTTTCTTGGTAAGTTGCCATATATTATCAAATTAGTTTTTTTTAATGCTCCAAAAAAACTTTTTATTCTAGCTTTTCATTTCCAAATTACATGTTTTTCCCTTCTTTTAATTCATAATATTTAGGGTTTTCAGGTATTTGTCTTTGCCTGTTAACCATTATTGTCATATTGTTAGGGTTAAAAATCCAAGTACTGGATCTAGATTTGATTAAACTCTTTAGAATATTTAAATTTAATAAATACTACAAACTACAGTATGAATGAGGATTACAAAATCTACATGAAACTAAAACTACTCAGACAGTAAAGCAAATTTAATCAAAAATGCTTGATCAAAAATCATATTTTTTATCTGTGCGTTCCTTCACGTTGGATCGTCAAAATAAATTTGCTATGATTTATAGGATCGAAGGACTGCGTAAAATGTCGATTGCATAATTGTCTTCAGAAGTGCATTTTTTATTGAAATAAAATTAAGACTTATTTATCACTTCTATATGTTTTTGAAAACAAAACTGAATTTTATGAACTATCAAAAAAAATATTTCATTGTTCTTTGAAATATATAAAAATATATTTTTTAATTTCTGGTACACATTAGATTATAATGCTGCAAGCTTCGACTCTCTGTAGTTATATATATTTTAAATATATACTATTTAAGCAAAATAGTTTCTGTATTTATTAAAGTTTTATCTTTTCCATTTCAAATTCAAATTTGAATCTTGCGGCAGCTGATAGCAAATTAGAGTTTTATCATATAATGAACAACATATATTAAGATTTCTGTAACAATATGTAATTATCGGAATTTGAAGCTTCAAAATATTTCGCTGAAGATGTTATTGAAGGATTTAATCATTACACACAAACATTTTAGAGGGCATTAATTCCACCGTACCAGGTGGTAATTGACCGAACTGGAGGCAGTATTTTGAGTTCAACTCTGGTTAATAATAGAATAAATTCTATCCTTGAGTTCTTCGAGCTGCTGATCATTGTTGTGCTGCTTGCTTTAAGTACTGCCGTATATTTCTTGTGTGCTTCTTGGTTATAAATTTGTTTTATGTGTATCCATGACTTCGTGTTAACGAAGTCATTATTTGTTACCAGTGTTTGTTGACTTCGTCTCCGTGCACTCACTACAAATGAGCTCTTGAACTTTAAGGAATTAATGGATGAAGTTCCGTTACAATATTGTCTTCCAATATTATTTTTAATTTGTATTTTTTTTTAAATTAAGCCCCTATTTGTTTCAATTTGATTTTAATTATTAGTCTTGACACTATTATTATGATGGAATCTCAATATTACATTATGGAGGGATATGATTCCATTACAAGAGAGCAATTACAAGAAAAATCTCCTAATAATAGTATGTATTTACATGTAATGTGTGCTGCAAATAACGTGTTTTTATGTCTTAAGCACTTTTTCAATGTGGAAGAGATTCCTTGCCACAACTTTAATATTTACTTCAATTAATATATGACAATCATATTCAAGATATTGTTAAAAGTATAAAAACCCATCTTGATAGATACATCTTCCAATAATAAAGAGTTGCGTAATTTTCTCATTTTATATCAAAAAGAATGTGCTTTTTTAAAATTTTATTTATTCAATCTATGAGAATATTCATGTGTTCAATACATGTGAATACAAAATTCTTCTAAAAACCAAATACAAAGTTAAATGTTACAAAAACAGTGTTCAATTTGATTTGCGGGACTGTTTGTTCTAAATTTTTAACAAGTATGTTATGGTATATTTTAGGAGTATAAAAATAGTAAGTGAAAACTCGTTTCAAGTAAAATTACTAAAATCAGAAGTGAATCGAAGTTTAGTCTTGTTTCAGAATGTCCTTGACCTTCACTTCGATGTCGTCGAAGATGAGACCGAGGTCCTTCTTGTATTCCCGGAAGAAGTCCAGGGCCTCCTCCGCAACATCTTTCGAGATTTTTCTGGTGTCTTCCAAGAACTGTTACAGAATTCGAAAGAAAGAAATTTTAATCGTAAATACTCAAAATTAGGGAATAAATTTCATTAAAAAAACTTTTTTACGATAAGTAATGTAAAAAATTCATGGTGAAGAAAATTTCCTGTTCTTTTACAGATATTTTTTCGAAAAAATGTTTTTTAAATTATTTATATTTTTTCTCTAATACTAAAATTTTAATCTAAACATTAGCCTAATACTGAAAATTTTAGTCAATTTGTCATGAATTCTGAAGCTTAGTATCCATTAATTTTTGTAAAATGAGCTCTTAATTCTGAATTCAAACAGAAATCTTTGAAATTTCAAATAATTAGATAATAATTTGAGCTTATATTATAATAACATCATTAAAAATAACAATCTGAAAGAGTAACCTTTTCATGTAAGGTGAGAGCTAATTTTTACGTTAAAAATAGGAGGATTGTTCGGAAAAGGAAATATTCAATGTAGAATTTAAGACTATTGATCTCTTCCACATAAAAAATAGAAAATTTCAATTTTTACATAATGATAGACAACATAAAGATAGAATACTCAAGCAAATGTAAACGTACAACGAAAAGAATGAACGGTTAATAAAATAAGGCTTAGAGTAAAGTCTGTTTGCTTATTTCAACTTCTTGATGGCTAAAAGAAAGGTTAACATGCCACATTTTAAAATATCAGTAGAGCTCCGTTTAAAGCATAGTTCGTTTGGTACTTACGTATTAGACCGTCGATTCGCCAACAACGCGCCAATCATTCCAAATTTCATTTTGGTAGACATAATTCTTTAATGTTTTTGAATACGTGGCAAACCAATTTGGGCTAGCAAGCGATCTATTGGCGACCGTTTCTTTGATTTGGTGAAAATGATCGACGGCTTAATACGTAAGTACCGTTCGTTTACCGAATACTATTAACCGCATTCTAGGATTTAATATACAAAAAAAACATTATTAATTGCCTTAATCATTACATTTTTACTATGCCCATCGAATTTATAATTTAGAAAAAACTTAACATCAATTTTCCGGAATGCATGGCAATGCAATGGCTAATCGATGAAGAGGACTCCTAAGTCAGCTCAGCATTTCATCTACCAGTTGCATATAGAAGTTTTGAAATGGAACAAAATAAAAATGAATTTCGTTCCTAAATTCACCTTCAAATATAGTTCGTCCTATTTTTTAAGTACTTTCAATCTTCATGATTGCAGAAGTCAGATGGCTTACTGCATTACTTAATAGAGAAATATTTAAGGTTATTTTAGTTTCCAAGTTCTGCTTTGCTGCCTCATCATGGGGGAGGTTACCCCTGGATGGGGTGGGCGAAGTACGTAGAAAGTGTATTCTCCTGGCAGGGCTCCCTAGACGTGAAGGTCACCCCATTTGTCTAGTTAAAGCTTAAGAGGCACTTTGAAGAAACCTCAGACGTAGCCCAGGTGGTTCCACATCAAATTGAAGTTGTTTCTTCCCCGTAACCATGGATCAGTCGAAACGGAGATTCATGTAAAACGACGCCTTTTTTATTATAAATATGTTTAAAACTTCTTTTAAAATTAATACTAAGGTTTCCAATGAATAATAAGGTCCAAACTTTGCTTAAGCTGAAGTTAAAAGGGAGAATCTGGATTACCACGAAGCAAACCATTCCGAAAGAAAATAAAAGGTCACTCAAAGAAAAGAAAATCATTAGAAGTAAATAAAATCACTAAATCATCAAAGAAAATAAAAGGTCACTAAAGGTCAAAGCCGAAGATCGCAACTAGCTCATTGGTTTTTGGATCCTCCAGGAAGCCAAATAATAGAATTAAATAGTAAATAAATAAATAAAAAGTTGAAAATAGAGAATAAGAAAAGTATTAAAAAATGGTAACAAAGTGGAGATAGTAATAGAAAACAGAAAATGAAAAATAAAAACAGAAATAGAAGTTGAATAATAAAAAAAAGTGTTAACAATAATTAAAAAAAATTATGCATAAAATAGCAAATAACTTGAGAAAAACATTATGGTATCTAAATATAGGAGTATAAATTTTTTCTGCAAACGAAATAAAAGAGATAAAGCCACTCAAGCATATAGAAGCATCTTTATTCGCGGATATGACGATGTGCATACCTAAAGGTGTACATGCATGTTTATGTAAAAAAGAGGTAGTATTCCAGAAGTTTCTTGACACATGCAGTTGGAAGGGTGTGGTGAAAATGATGGACTAAATCCATGATTAAAGATAGGGCGGAGGTATTATTCATGACTTAGTGGAGCTTCAGGATTTTCTATCATGCTAGCAACCTGGAATATTATTTTCCAACTTTTTATTTTTGATTTTAAATAAAATAATGTATTTTATTCTCTTAATTTTAACCTTTTTCACATCAATGAATAATTTTTTAAAAAAGATATATTAATCACAATAGCACAGAAAGGAATTTATGATTTTTACTCTGATCTGTGATATATGTTTTGTGACTGCAAGAGCTTTTAAACGAGATTCAGTTGCATATCAATAAGAAACATTTCCTTTTACAGATAACATGCTCCCGACAATAAAGATTTTCATTTTGGGGCACGAAAAATAAAAGTATTGCATCTATGAAATCGATAATTTAAAAGATTCTTCTATTTCCTTCTAAAATAAATTTTGAAACGAACTTTATCTATGAAACTGCCTCGGGCTTCAATAACCGTCTTCTTTAATTGACAAGTAGAGCATAAATATCCTTTTATATTTCACATCTCTTTATTGTGTAGTTATCATTGTATAGTGAAGATTTAAAAATCCTAGTTTAAAAATATTTTTAATCTTGCTCTAGATTTTAGTTATCGAGTTTATGAAATGCTTTATTACATATTCTCTCTTTCTACAAACTATTTTTATTATAAATATTGTTGGTACTTGCGTATTAGGTCGTCGATCTGCTAACAAGAGTCAACCTCGCCAAATTTCATTTTGATAGCCAAATTCTCTAATGCTTTTGAATACTTGGCAAACCAATTTTGGCTAGTAGGTAATCTATTGGCATCCGCTTTTTGATTTGGCGAAAATGATCGACTGCTTAGTACGAAAGTACCATATTGATTCTATAAAAACAAATTGGAACTAAAAACAGTTCGTCTTTCAAAACTTATATGTGAGTAATCACAATTTTACTCACATATAATACTTAAAGGCCTTATTGGCTTCAAGGTCTTTACAAAAGCCTGTTCTTCGGGACTTAGTTCAGACCATAAGTAGGGTAATAGTGGTTTTAAAAGTGTTTGTGCCATCAACAACCTCGCATTTCTAAACTCATAATTTGACTTCAAATGCTGGAAATATAGAATGATTGGTTACTCAACAACCCAGGCACATTTAGAAAAATACAAGCAATGGATTTGCTTTAGCTTCAGTATTTTCCAGTAATTTCTTTATAGATTGAAATTTTCAGTTATACTAATTTATTTAAACCATATTGATTTTTTTTTATTTCTACTCATAATACTTTTTAATATGGTAAAATAGAAGATATATATATTTCCAATTGCTTGAGAACTGATTTAAACTGATGTCAATAAAATTGACAAAAGCAAATTCAGATCACAAATCCCCTAACAAATTTTTACCTCTTTGGCAATGAGCTTGATATTTTCCAGCCTGTTCTTGCTCTTCTCCAACCCCTTCTTGTACTGTTCCTTGACCCACTCTCCGAACTTCGTGAACCTGTCCCTGATCTCGATTCCAAGATCCTTGAAGAAATCTCGAATCTGTTCAAAGACATCGCTTACGGAATTCTGCTCGGTTGAAGGGAACCATTTTTGGACAACTTTCTTTATAAATTCTTTCAATTTCTGAAGCCGTTCAGAGCCATCCAATTTTAGGGCATTCTTCAGAATTTCTACCAACTGCAAAACAATATAAATTTATAACATTGTCCTCATTCACAAAGTGAATTCATGACTGGCATTCAAATTAAAATTTTAAATGTCCTTTAGGTTTCTTTTTCGGTACTAACGTATTAGATCGTCCATCCACCAACAACGCGCCAGGCCAAATTTCATTTGGCAGTCAAAATTCTTCAATGCTTTTGAATACGTGGCTAACCAATTTTGGCGCTTAGGCAATCAATTGGTAACCATTTTTTGATTTGACGATTATGATCGACGGCTTAATACGTAAGTACCTCTTTTTCGTTATACTATTTAACGAAATTAAAGAAGCATGTAGAATAAAAATAAAGCTGATAACTTGCACGTAAAATTAAATCATTAAATATACAAAATATATTACTGAATGTGAGCTTATATTTTAATTTTCTGGGCTTTCAAAAATAATATAGTTTTATATGTTTATTAAAGTCATACAAGCCGTGAGTTTCAATGTTTTAGCTATAAATTCCAGTCTCGTTTTTATTCTTTAGCGTCATTTTAATCGCATTGCTACTTGCGTTTTGTTTTAAATAATATTGCTTTATAATTCAATACTTGTAAATATCGTTCATTATACAATACACTCCGAAGTAACCAATCTGATTTGGTGAAAGAGTAAACCACATAACAAAGAAACTGGATTAGACGAAGCTCTATGAATCCATTTATCCCCCCCTCCCCTCCCTGAATTAAATTATTTGCCTCAATACCAGAAGACAAGGTTTTTATAACAAAACTCACTGTTATGATACGTATTTTTTCACTTTTTATTGCGCACTTAACCGTTCAACTATCTCAAATTATAAAGGATGTAAACGCGACCCGGTAAACCATAGAAGAAATTGCCGGTTTTAGCTGTTAGCCCAGAATTTAGTTGCTGTATAACGATTAATTTCTCCTCCATAGGCTCTACCACTTTTTTTCGGCTATAACCCATTTTAAAATCTTCGATGTGGGGCAATAGAAAAACATTAAGCATATTCTATTTACGAATATTGTGTTTACTCTGCGTTTATAATCAGGAACAACGGCAAAAATTTAGATTGGTTACACACTGACGAAACAATGAGCAACGAGCAGAACGCTGCTCTTTTCCTATCACAATTTATATTTTATACACGACACGTAAGAAGAGCATATCAGACACCCACTCGCAATGCACAGCCTATCATCTCCATTTAATTACAACAAAAGAAAGATAGATCGGATAGTACAGAAGCCGAGTAAATCCTAACCGAATACTCGAGAGTGTATTGTAATAAAATATTCATTTGTTATATAGTCAAAATAATCTTTTATCAAATGGCATCATAATAATTATATTCGAATTATTTAGTTGTTTAGTTTATTATATCGGCAATTTAATTTTTTTAACCTTTATGTAAAATTTTAATCCTTTTATAAAAACTCTGCAAAATATGACGTAGGGAGCTACATTGTTTATTCAACCCATTGTTGGCAAGTCCAACTATTATTTAGTTAAAGAAAAGTATTATAAAATATTGTTAATTGTGAAACAGTACATTGTTTAGTGATAGTATAATGTAGCATTTCATTGTTGGTAAAAATCATTTGTTTTCTTATTAGAGATTCTTTCTCACATTTTGTACTTTGTTATTGAAAAGTGCGTTTGGAGTTTTTTAACTGCGATTTTGAATACTATTCTGATTTCTAATTTGCTATTTATTCGTGATTTTATTGGAGATAAAGATCTCTTTTTTGAACAACGAAATGGATTTTGTCAGAGCCAGACGCGAGGCTGGACGCTGGAGCCTCTTTTTCTGGTTCATAAGACTGCTCATGTATTTGAGTTTGGATGCTTATGAGATTATTGCTGTGGTGCTGGTTTTAGGCTGGCTGAGAGCTATTCTCAAGTCCATTTATATCAATGGGCAAAATGGCTATGAGCTGTTTTGGGATTATTTTAATCCTAAATAGAATATATTTTGTGCTCAAAAGCTATTTTTTATGCAATATCATCTTTTCTGAACTTCAATGAAAAAAAACTCTTCCTATCTTTGTAAAATAGACGCACGCAAGTAATATTTGAAAAGAAACTTCAATATAGAAACTGGACTAATTTATTTTCTGTAATTAAATATCCGGAATTCTAAATGGCAACTATTTAAATCTGGCTCCAATCACAAATATCCATTATATCCACAAAAATTTGCTCATAAAAATGAACCTCTCTCCTATTACTGGCTGTTTTCAAAAAAAGACAAGAAACTTTGAATGCAATTGAACTTACAATATTTTTGATTGAAAATTAAATCTCTTGATACATCATGTTAAAGAAACTGCATCTAGAATTATTTGGAGACAAAACCAATACCATTATCAAATAGAAAAAAAAACTTTACAGCTGCATAAAATCGCACTTTTTCTGAAGACTTCAAATGGAAAAGACTAAACCAAAGAAATGCAATCCAACCTCCTTAATATGGATTGAGGATTAAGGTGCCTAGACATGCCTCATCCGTATCAAGATTTCTACCTCTTGGGTGATGATATAATGAAATCAATAACGCTGAACTAGAAAAATAATTTCACTGATATACGTAAACCACATCTTTCTGGCTGATTCAAATGAAACTTTTAAATCAATCCACCTTCAATAGCGTTGGATGAGGATTAAGATTTCTACAGATATCTTGTTTAAAATACTGCATCAAAGTTTCTGATTCCAGGATGGTTTGGAAATGAGCAATGAATGATATTTCAAAAAGAGGTTCACAGATTTATAAAACCCATCTCTTCCTGACTGTTTCAAATGAAAAGCAAGGACGTATGAATGCAATCCAGCTTACAATACTGTTGCCTAAAAATTAAGATTCCTGGAGTTACTTCTTAAGAAAAATTATATCAAAGTTTACACTTCCAGGATGATTCCGAAATGGAACCATTAACATTACAAAAAGATGTTCGCAGATATATATATACATAAACTTTCTGACTGTTTTAAATGAAAAAAAACTGAGACTTGAAATAAATCCAGCCTTCAATTATGTTGCCTAAGGATCAAGATTCCTGAAAATATTTCGTTAAGGAAACTAAATCAAATCTCCAGGGGGAAACCATTGCCATTCCGTGTTACAAACTTCGTCATTTATTTACAGGAGGATTTGGAAACGAAAACATTAACATTACAAAGGAAGCTCACTGAAATATGTAAACCACATATCTCTCATTTCCACATCTTCACATACAACTACAAATCACATAACTTTAAAAGCAATCCAACCTGTAGTATTTATTACCTGGATAGCAAGATTCATGGAATTACTTCGTTAGAAAAACTACATCAAAGCTTCTACTTCAAGGATGATTCCGAAATGAAATCATTAACATTTCAAAAAAGAAGTTCACAGATATATAAAAGCCATCTCTTTCTCACTGTTTCGAAGGAAAAACACGAAGATAAGAAAGCAATCCAACCTGCAATAATATTGCCTAAAGATTCCTAGAATTACTTCGTTAGAAAAACTACATCAAACTTTCGCCTTCAAGAATGATTCCGAAATGAAGCTATTAACATTACAAAAAGAAAATCACAGATGCATAAAATCCATCTCTTTCTGAATGTATCAAATGAAAAACGCAGACCTTTTAATGCAGTACACCCTAAATAAAGAAATTAATTAAACCCAAGAAATTGTCTCATTTAGTGAGACTCTGTAAACATCACATGTTCCGATTTACTTAAAAGTTTAGTATTTTTCTCTAAATATTTTCCTTCTAGAAACATTTTTTTCTTCTAAGGGTGCGAAAAAAAATAATGTTTATACCTTACAGAAAACACTCGGGAATTTTTAATTACATCTTCCTACAATTTTTTTACTTTGCTGAAAATGAATTATTTATAAGAGAATTCAATTTTTTTAGACTTAAT
>JAOUZG010047409.1:375082-402233 GCA_026289955.1 Argiope argentata
ATATATATATATATATATATATATATATATATATATATATATATATAAAAGAGGTAAATACATTAAATAATTATACAAGTTCTTCAGTAAGAGAATTCAAATTCAAAGAAAAAAAATCAACTGAGAATAAAGATAAATATTTTACTTACAGACTAAAGAGCTAGATCTCTTTGAAGTGAATTCTTGTGAAAAGGACTAACTGATTTTTTTTATAAGTCACTGCCAAGATAACTGATTGATATGGCGTTATCTACCCAAAAAAGAGCGTCACAGAAGCAGAGAAGTTAATACATTCCCTAGATTGTAGAGACATATGGCACTTTTCTCAAGAAATATCTTTTCTCAGATGTTTAGTATTCAAAACTCAAAGCTAAATTTTAAAAATGTCCTTCAAAAATTATGCATTTTATCTTCTAAATTATCTTAAATGTACTAAAAAGTACTTTGTTTAGAAAATATGATGTTACTTTTTATACAACATCATTGAGATTTCGGGTAAGAATAAAAATATCTTCTTGAGTTTCACATAAAATGAAAGTGGATAAAATGTGGCTTGCTTTTCAAAGCTGTTGCTGCATTTGTCGCCCTGTTCAGATATACAATTGAAGTAAATATAACCTGTCTCTATACGTTTTAAAGATGTGAAAAGAATTGCAGGAAATTAATTGCTTTCATTTTTTATTAGATAGAATATCAACAACAGAGTTTAAAATTCATTTTTGTTTAATTGTACATTTCCTATCAAATAATTAAAATCTAGCTTAGAACTTTTTTAATTGAATATAATGAAAGATGCAGCGGCTTTTCTCCAATATCAACTAATTATGGAAAAAAAGTATTTTCAAACATTTCGATAATTTTTTAAAAATTTTATTAAAGAACTTTCTTTTTAATTTTTTTCTCAAAAATATTAAATAAAGTATTTTGAAATAATTTACGAAATAAAAAATAGATATCATAAATTCATTTGAATATTTTTTGCCTAGTTAGAATAAAAATTAATTTTAAAATTAAAAATGCATTCAAAAATTCTTTTATTCTGAAATTTTAAGGATTTTTTTATTCTGAATTTAAATTTATTTACATTGAAGTATAATTTATGTAAATCACGTTTATTGTATTTTCCCCCTTAAGGGATAATGTCATCTAGAAATATTCTCCATAAGAAAATGTTTCTACAACACAGAATATATACAAAGCAAAAACATTATTTTTTCTCTATTGCAAACATTCTTTTGAGAACTAAAACCACTGCTCCTTATTTTTTTCAGGTATTGGAAGCGGAAAACATAAGAAAAAAGCAACACGAAATAAAAGAAAATAACTTTAAGAAAATATAATTTATGAAATACTTTTATTTCATTTAGGAAAATCTTTCCCCTTTTAGTATTTTAGTATTAAACATAAAATTAAAAGGAAAAATAAATTTTACAACAAATGTTATTTAATATATTGCTCTCTAGATGGCGCCATCATGCAAATTTCTCACTCTTTCATCACAAGATTTCACTGTCCTAATAAAATGATAGTATCTATTTTGCTGCTCTTAGAGAACATTTAATATCAGCCAATGGAGATGGCCATTTTATCAAGGCCGGCCATCTGAAGGGTGCAGCGGATGCTGTGCAACGAGGTTCCAAATGAGTAAGAATTAAAATTATGTTCCGAACGGTAACAGCGAGATGTAAAAATGTGAAAGAAACTGAACTGGAGTAATTGATAGTTTTTGAATTATGCAAAGTTTACAAATGTATTACAGCTAATTGCAAGTGTGCAAAAAATTATGGGCATAAAGTATGGTTCATTTACCTCACCTATTAGGTTAAATTGCATATGTTACTTTGACAGTTCATACTATAAAAGGTTTAATATTGTTAGACCTAATCATGCCCATGCCAAGGAAGTGTCCCTCTAGGCGTCAATTCTATTTCGAAAAAGAAAATTAGCAAAAAGGGGGAAAATAGAAAAGCTAAATTTCAAAAAGCCATAAGTAGATCTGTTTTCTTAGCGACGAAGTAATTCTGACAAAGAAATTGCTTCGACTTAATGCAAATATGATTGAATCAGAAAATAACGACGAAAATGGCAATAACAAATGTGATCAAATGTATATAAGTGATTCAGGCATATGACCAAGCATTATAACTGTTGATTTTAAAAGTTTTGTGTTAAAAACAGACCTGTTCAACATAAAGTGTTTCTCTCAGAATGATGAAGGTAAAACATTTTCCGTTACTGACTACTTTTTTTTAATTAGTCAATAAAAACAAAGGCTCTTTTTTACTAATATACTGTTTACAATTCAAAAATTTAATATTTTTTTAGAAATGTTAATGATAGAACTTTTCATACAACAGCCATCTAGGTATTTTTCCAAGTTTCCAGTTTAAATCTACTTCTAGTGCCGCTTTTGGCACATACCGTTTTTCTTTTCAACAAATGTTTATCAGAAAGCATTTAAAAAGGATTTTCAAACACTCATTGTTCCCATTTTTGAATAGTCAGTCATGTGGAACTTATAAATGAAAATATAAACGTGTAAAAAAATGGTCACTCGATTCACTGTTAAGATTAAATGCTTGCTAAATTTGAAGCTAGGACGAAAAAAATGTTTCAGTGATATAATAAAAATCAACCCAAATTCTCAAATAAAAAAGTACATTAATTCAATAGACAAAGTTAACAAAAATTATACCCAATGGATGCATAGGAAAATTAAAAATAATAAAGCATGACAAAAGAATAAAGATTTTCAAATAGTTTTAAACTACATATTGTTGCATGTGTGCAATAAAAGTTGTACCACTGAACGCTTATATTGCCAAATAAAAGTGAAAGTGGAAATAAAATTCTAGTTTTAATAATATAATTTAGCAATATTTATGATAAATTCAACAATGGAAAAAGGACATGAATATGAGATTTGATAAACAATCTGGTTTATTTTCAATAAAACAAAGATAAGGGGCAACCTTAAATTTTTGCTTGTTTAAAATTATCTCGACTAATAATACAAGAGATATCTGTGTGCATGAGGAGGTGGGGGCGCCAAACAGACCAGGCCATTTGACCAAGAGTTACCAAATTTGACATATGTGTAGTTGGAAAGGTTTGTGGGAAAGATCTTTAAGTGTTATTATTCAAAAACAAGCAAAATTTAGGTATTTCCTTATAATTTTTATAAATATTAAAGATGAAAAATAATTTGTTATATAATCTTAAAATTTCAAAAATTATCTTTTCAGTGATAAAAATTTATTTGCCTTAAATTTTTTTGTCTGTATTTTATTAATTTTTTTAAAAAAAAAGTGTGTGTGTGTGAGTGCGCGTGTGTGTGCGTGTGCGTGTGTGTGTTATTTCTATTATTGAAAATAAAATGAAATCGTTTCAGTTCATATCACTCATACACATCATGCCTGTGTATGGGTGATATGAAAATTCAGACTTTTTTTCATATTTCATTTTAGCATGCTTATAATAGCATTTTTGATTAGTGTGATAGTTACAGCTAACGTTTAACTTCAGAAGTGAGTAATAAGGAGGATTTTTTTAAGTCCATTCATGTTCATTTCATTTTAAAGTTCGTTCATCTTTCAACTTAACATTTTCCTTTCTACGAACTGAATAACTTTTGCTCTTAGCGACTTTTTTAATGCTATATACGAAGTATATATTAGTTTGAATTGTATATCTATATACAAACTTTGTATATAAGATATTTTGTCTAATCTATGCAAAGTATCTTAAAATATACTTTCCATCTTTATTGATTCAGCAAGCATGTTACTGGATTAGTTGAGGTTTAACTATTTTCCTTTTAAAACTGTACGCCAACGTTTTGGCAAAATAATAAAAAACTAAAGTCGTGTGTAGCTCAACGAATATAACTGCACGAAGCTTCTTAAACAGAACGAGTTATATGACTAATACAAATTAAAACTTTAAAATAATCGTTGCGCAGATCGTTAAAAGTACGTTGGGCACAAAAATAAGGACTCTATTAAAAATTTTCATTATCGGTTATAATAATAATAAAAAAAGACTCTGAAACTTCAAAGAAAATTGAATGAAAATTGAGTTCATATTAATATAATTTCAATTTTTGGCATTTTAGGGGATAAAAACTGTTTTTGAATGATAATGTCTTCGATACTAAAATAAATTGTAGAATATAGATATATTAAATGCCTCATATTTGAGACTACTGTGTTTCTATCGATTTATTTACTAAACCAATATAAAGATGCAATGAGATTTAATTGTTTTTAAGCAATTATGGATATGGTGGCAATGATTTGAATTTCATTTCTCTGCAAACTAAAGAAACAGAAAATGCGAAATGCAAAATGCAAAAGCGTGTTATGGATATTCTATGACCAATATCCATACATTTATATTTATATGTTTTAAAATAGTTGCAGAAATAAGCGAAAAATTTATTTAATTTCTGACCAATTAGAATTCAATACAAAATTTTATTTAAAAACTATTCCAAAATGCACTTGTTTACCCTGCACAAAATCTCTTTCATGTAGGTCAAACTGCCTTATAGAAGGCCACCATGGACAAATACATAAAGACACAGATATCTCTTCAATTTCCTAATATCTAATAAATTTCATTAATGGGATTCATTTTATTACCTATAGTACTTGTTATTTTACAAATTTGTTTATGAGTAAAAGTGCTCAATATTAGCCAGCGTTATTAGAGAATTAACTGTGTGCATTTCCTCGGGAGAAAAATGCATTTGCAGATAATCTCATTTACGGAATATAAGGAAATTATAGTAATTGTCAAAAAATAGTGAACTCGATATTTTAACGCATCTCTACATTACACACATTCCCAAGTACGAAAAATATAGTAATAAAATTGTCTGTCTGACTTTGAAGACGGTCATTCAAAAACGCTTTGAGTTAGACGGTTGAAATTTCTTTTATTGACTTTTGTCGGTATCTATCAAATTTTCAAAGGAAATTGTTTGTATAAAAGTGAACTCTAATCTACAAAATGTAAAGATCAAAAATTAAAATCGTTACGCATATTTCAATGTATCATGTCAGAAGATAATTTCTTGAACGGCCAATCATTGAAAACGTTTTACTTAATTAAACAATCTAACCTACTGTACAAAAGATTTTTATTAATGTCTGAAGAAAACTTCTCAACAAAAAGTGGCTGATTTTGCAAACGTATGAATTAATCAAACAATTTAAACTATTTTTTAATTTTTTTTATTCAACTTTGAAGAAAGCTTTCATAAAGTTAAGAAAGCTGAAACGCAAAAGCTTACGCATCTCAACAAAAAGTGGCAAACTGGAGATTAAAAGAGTCTTTATTTCGAAATTGCAGCCATTTGTCAACATTTTTTAGTCTCCCAAGGCCTATTTTTGAGAAAGATGAAATTTAAACTTTCAATTCCTTGCCCACTCCTGTTTGTTCACGCCAAAAACATCATCCCATTGAACCCTCATTGAAGCATCAAGCGCTCTTGCAAGTTAAATTATATTTTTATTCATCTTAATTGTTTCATTGTATTAGTCACTTTAGTATTCAAACGATCCAAAAAAAACTTTGTCTCGCATTTATTGTTTGAAAATATATCACAATTCCTATTTATTTCATTTCGTATAATCACGTGCTCAAAATGACATTTTTCTAGTTTTTATTTGCTGTAGTCATTAACTTATTTTTTTTAATCGGATCTTTTGTAAATGCAATGGCAACGCGTTATTAAAAGCTGATTTTTGGAGATGTTCATGCAGGTAATAAAATTTCAATTCATTGCCCACGCAATCTTGTTAACGCCAAAAAACCTCATCCCAAAAATAACATCATGTTCTGACATGATAATAAAATTCAGTGTGCAGGCCAATATTCAATATTTAGATTCTTATCAAATTTTGAACCAAATGGATCAAATGGTTGATCGTCTGTAGAGCTATACTTCCATTAGAGTGTAAAACCAATAACTCATAAACGGAATGAAAAAAACAACGGCTTATAAGTTTGTGACTGAATCTTTAAAGTCACATTTTGGTTTCCATCACTAGAAGAGAGGCTTCCAAATTAAATATTCTCTCGATAGATTTATTTAAAATGTTAGATGGGCAACAAAGATATATCTTCTATCTAACATATAAAAATGATTTTTTTCCTTCATACCTTATGCGTTGCCGTACCGCTTATCCGATTATGATAAAACTTGGCTAACTTATTGCTTGTACTTACGCGATGATTATAGACATAGTACAAGTGTATAATACATTAAAAAATATTTCCGGATCTATTTACCGCATATATTAATCAAGAATTAATGCCAAAATAACTCGCCGAAGTGACACAATAGATTCCGTTTAAATGTTAAATTCAAGCTAGAGGTTGATATTTCGTGGCTAGTGTATACAAATACCATTCAAGTCCTTCCTCAAAGGCAAAACTATATTTAAAAAAATATTCGGGACAGTTTTGGGAAGACCAATCCAGTAAATTCGAAATTTTAAAGGTTTAGTAAAATTTTAACGTTTTTTCATGCAAATTGCGAAAATATTACAGCATAGAAAAAATTGCGTTATCGTAAATTTTCAAAAAATTATCATTTCGACTATATCAACAATTTTATGGTATATATATAAATATATTTTCCATGTTTAATCAATTTTAAAAGAAAATATTTTAATCACATTTTCTAACAGTAATCCTGAACGAATATTATACGAATTACGAAAGTAGCAAAAAAATAGTTTCTTCCATTACAATTCTGATAGAACATCAAACAATACAGTTCTAAAAGAATATTTAAATCTAATATATAAAAATGAATGTTTATTAATATTTTATGCACTGCCGTACCACTCATCCTATTGCGATAAAGCATTGCAAAATTATTGATTGTACTTGTGTGAAAGTTATAGGCATAGTACAATTGTTGCATTCAGAATTTATCTCACACATTCGAATTAGAGTTATTACTATTGTGGCATCTTCCGATAAGCGACAAGAAGGAATATAGCAAACTAAGTTCCCACGGGAAAGCAACACTTTGTACCTAGAAATTACAGATAGCGGAGCAATTTGTAAAATTTGGAAAATGCAGGCCCCTGGCATCCAAATATAAGTACCGCGGCCAGGCTAATGTGCCTGAGTGACTTGTGTCTTCACTGAACTGGACATGTGTTTGGAACAAACAATGAGGGAAAGAAGCAGATGAGCCCCTGTCAATAGATAAAAGACACCTCCCCTTCAAGCTGGCACAATGGGGACCAGAGGCAAATGGTATTCCTTTCTTCTTGAGAAGGATGCCGTAGACAAGAAAGCGTCAACACGTCTCTTTGCTAATCGCTGTTTCCCCTCTCTTGTGATTGGAAGGATAATTTAAATCAGATAATCCAATGAAAGTTGGGAATTATCCTGATTGTTCATTTGACACCGAAGTCCGACCTATGGGACCCAAATAAAAAGGTGAGCCGACTCAGGGAGTAGACGGAAAGAGCCGACTGACGAAGCGAAAGCTAGTGATTAGAACTAGAATTCAGCTTGGAATTCTGTGTAAAATTCTCAGGAGAGAATTTGAAGTGTACGTAGGCAGCCACGCCCTGTAGCTGAGCCCATATGTAGTTCATCGGAACTTTTGGACTTTTGCGTCCTGACTGAAGTGTGAAAGCTCATCCAAGCTTTGAGGAGACCTCCAATTAGTTGAACAGCTGTCTTCTGAGTTGCTCTTCCAACCAGTTCATCCTCTTACGTTTCCGAAAATCCCAGCAGGTAAATCGACGGGCAGAGAATCCCGAACCTCGGGCTGAATCTTGTGGGAGTTTCCAGAACTGTGTGAAATACATGTGTATTATAGCTGGAAATAAATAGACTTTTATTTCTCTAAGACCTGAGTTTGTTTTCGGCGCAACTCACCAGTCTCCTCGGCCAAAACGTTACACTGTCAATGCCAAATATAATATATAAAACTGAATTTTTGTTTGTTCGTACCTTATATGCGGCTCTACCGTTCGACCGCTAGCAATGACACTTGGTAAACATATTGCTTGCTCTTGCAGGAAGGTTATAGGCAAGAAATGAATGCCATTCTTTTTATCTTTCCGAATTCAACAAGACACGTATTTTAAATTTCATACGATATTTCCAAAATTATTTCTTATGTGGCAGCAACGCGACGGGTACAAGCAAGTATATCATAAATACTGACTGTCGGCATTCAAGGCATACACTTCTGTGCGGAGGAGGGTCTTTATTGGAGTGTATGCGTTTCTCTGTTTGGAGGACTACGTTTAAACATATAATGGAAGGAAATTTCATGTTCTCGGGTAGATTTTTAAATATTAATTTTATAACTTGAAAATTCTGATGTGTTTCCATTATGCAACCTTCCTCTTACCATACTCTAATTCTGAAATTTTTGTTTCAAAGACTATAACTTATTCAGAATTTCCAAAGTATGCTTTTGAACTTAATGAGACATCAGTTGTTCACTCTTTTCAGATGATGTTGACGGCTAATTTAATACTGGCACAGCTTTTTATTTTACTTAATTTTCTTTCTTCAAAATTATTTTGTGATAATAGAACAAATCAGAAGCAGCACTTTTCCTGCTGCATCTAAAAATCCAAATTTTCCTAACATTAGGATCTTTCGAAAAGGAAAGAAATATTTATGTCTTTTGAACTTCTTCAAATTTCAACATCCGATAACAACACAACCAAACATTGAATTCGATTAAAAATATTCATGAAACTAAAGCATTTGATTCCAAAATGGGCCATTTCTTAATCTTTTATTTCCTAACCAGAGCAAAAGTCAAAATTGTCTCTAGAACAATCAGGGAGCATTTTCAGTACATAATCAAAGGGAAATATTCATAATTAAGCTAAATTTTCCACCTTTTAATTTATAATGATTGAGGGCGGGTGGAAAAGAATTTTTTTGGCTCCAGGCAAGATATATATAAATTACTAAAGATCGTACTAGTTTCATTTACTGAAGATTCCTATTAGTCAGCAGTGTGTGTATGTGTGTGTGTGTGTGTGTGTGAGAGAGAGAGAGAGAGGAGGAGGGGGATTCTAAAAAGGATAATTAATAATTTGGAATTGCTATCACTGTAAATTAAATGAATAGGTGAAAAGGAAAGAGTGAATTATTGTTTTAATTAAAAGAAAGAGGAATTATTTTCTTTAAACAAGAAAGTCCTGACGAGGAATTCTTAAACAATTAGAATTAATTTCTATTGTGAAAGGATGTAATGGACAATTAATAGAATATTTTAAACATGTTTTTTACAGATGAAGTAAATGCATTTCTTTAATTCAAAACCGCATGAAATAGTATAGAATTTCGAAATCCTTACTAAAAGGACTCAATGGGCTGAGAAGCTTCTGGGCTTTAAGTTTGTGGACTCTCCCTGGTTTATTCCAAGTTGGCCCCTTTTGTAATAATATTGTTACAAGCAGGCGAACGCCGCGGAAGTGTGACAAAAAAAAGAAAGCGTTGGCGACGGTTAACGAGTAGATTTATGCCAGCTGAGTTGATTTGGCGAGGGGAATATTCTGGAAGCCACCAGATCGTTCACGGTGCGTCGCGTTGCTCGTGGGCGCTCTCTCGGCTATATAAGGGACGAGTTGCCGCAGTTTGACAGTTCCTCTCGGAAGAGTAGCGATTCGTTACAGGAGCTGATTACTTTTCTCGCTTATTATTAGTGAGCTGTGTTTAAGTTTGATGTTAACGCTGTATAATTGAACTCGCTGTACTATACGATATCTAAAGTCTTTGTTTATTGCGCGTAAAGCTTGTGTGTTACGCTATTTGTATTTTTGCGTTATCACGTTCTTATGTTTCTGAGGGTACAGACCGACAGGCAATGCACTCCGTCTTAGATTTGCCTAAAAATTCGGTGCCTACAGTAGGGATGTTAAATCAGTGTACCTAGTTTTACTGCTAAATTACCTTCGTTTCGTAATTGTCATGCAATGACACGACGAACATGCTCGCCATGTTAATTTATATTTAAAGTACAGACCATATACCGAATTTCATACGTCTAGCTCAAAGGGTTTTTGAGTTATCTTTATCACAAACAGAGGAGCACTTTTTACAAAGGCATTTTTAGACATCAGGTAGGCCTGAAATGCTCAGACTCGTCATAATTTCAAGTTTGAATTTTTTGAAACACCATTATATTTTTGTTTTTGTCTTGTTTCTTATGGTACTTGTCATAGACAAGCCCGCTGATGATTCATCTGCGATATTAAGCTGAGAGAGCGTCTTTTGTTTTCAGTAGTGCCATCTAGGATCAAGAGTACAACTTAGCTGCTCATGCATCATAATGCATTTTACGGGGTCTGACTTCATTCATACTATTCATTCACTCATCCACAGATTATATTTTAAACCTAAGTCAGAGGACGATGATCTCTGAACTGTGGTATTGTCTCGCCTACAACATTTTTTTCTTCTATACTACATATACCACTATACTTGTGAGTAGTCGCCATAAGGATAACGTGCCTTCCCCGTGATCTGGGCGTCCATGATTCAAGTCCTTGTTCGGGCATGGTTGTTTTTCTGTGTTCTATCTGCAAAGTGTTATGTAAAGTGTCGCTGTCTACCTTAGCTAGCTTGTCCAAGGCAAGAGCCATTACAAACAACAACAGCAACAAATGAAAGTAATGGATAGAAAAATAATAGATGAATTTTACTTACACGTTCAAATCATTCAAAAATAAGAATACTCTATAACTTAGGAATATAAAAGGATTTGGAACGTATGTGTCGATAAAAAAACCCAAAGGCAAATGAAAGAAGAAAAGAATTTCTACCAATGGTTATGTAGATGAAATGATCGGTTTCTGCCTTTCATAGTCAAACTTCAGAAATTTCTGAATACTTAGATATTGTGAGTTCACGGTTGTAAACTTTTTATATGAATAACTTCAGCGCTTCTTCGTTTTTTCATCTAAAAGATTCAAACAGATAATAGTTTTCCCATTTAAATGGGAAGAAAAGAATGCGGAGATCTCGGAGAACCAAATTTATTAAGGCAATTTCGTGAAATCGTATACATCAAAATGGCGTAACCAGAAAACGAAAAAAGTTCTTGTTTGGAAGAGGCTTAGAAAAAGAATTTTTAACTTTAACAATGAAGTCATTTTAAAGAGGTTTTCTTCAGTGAGAGAAAAAAATATAAATTAAAAAAATATTTGCAGAACTACTGGAATTTTGGAATTACATATGCAAAAGTAATTCTGCGAAAAAAAAACATATCTGATTTGAGAACTCATATAAATTCCATTTGTGCATACTTTTTAAACTGATTTATTTTTTTAATTTCTAACAATTTAGTGAAATTTTCTAAAATTATTTTTTTCAAAATAAGGCAGACAGGCGGAAAATATTTAAATTTGACTGTTGTATAATGTCAAGCAGAAGTGAAATGCACTTTTTTGTAATAAGTTGCAAAAGTTTTGATTACAATAATAAAGCAACTTTAAAGCGCATTCTTTTTTCACAATTCTTTTAAAAAGGGAACTCGTGGAATTGTTTATTATTAATATTATATTTACAAAAGAAGTTCCAACGTGAATAAGACACCAAACCGTAGGAATTTCTCATTAAAATTTCTATTTCAATCATCTTTTAGTAATTTTTAATGGTTTACTCAGAGAAAGGGATTCTTTTTTTCCAAACAGAAAGAAAAAAGAGAGAGAGAATATGTTGTTTTTTAAAATATTTTTTTAATTTATCTCAGCATTATTTGCTATTGAAAAATTGAAAAATCATCAGAAATTCAGGAAGCGGTATTAGTTTTTTTTAATAAAAATTAACTTTTTAAAAATTCTATAATTAATGAAATAATAACAGAATGTTCTTTAAAAATAAAGTGAATTATGGAATAATCTTAAAGATTTTAATGCAAGATTAAACTTAAATTAGTTTACTTTTAAAATTTTATTGATTTAGATAGCTTATGATTAACATTTTTATTTCTCTGTAAATATCGTTTTTCAAATTTATTAGATATTAGTAATCTTCACTATTAGCTATTTCTAAACTAAGGATTTAATGATATTAATTTAATCATATCTCCTAATTTTGATTCATTATATTTTTCACAATATAATGAATCAAGAAAGTCACTTTGAATCATGCTTATTCAATAAACATGAATCAATATGATTGATTTCTCTTTCTTACAAAGAGGCCAAACTGTTAGCGAAGAAAACTAGCGAAATAGCTACTAAGGTTAATACGGGAGACTATATCAAAGTTTTAAATGTTTTATATCTTTCGAAGGGTGGATAATGAGTTGGCAGCCACAAATGATGCATCTGAGAGTCAACTATGAAATAAACTTCAATATGAAATAAAAAGTGGATAAAATAGGAATATAAGTTAGTGTTGAGGGACTGTTATTTGGTTTTCCTAATTACTTTAATCACATAGATGTTGGCAAAATGTTTGTTTCAAATTAATTGCAAAACCAAATTAATCAATGGTATAATTTAAAAGGAAATGAAAAAAATTTTAAGCATAAATGCAGAAAATGAATCGAATGTGAAGCAGTTTTAACAAAATAATAATTTGGGTATTGTAAAAGATAAAGAATCCAGAAACGATACTAAAAGATTTAATGGAATATTATTGATTTTCTACAAGGTCAATTGATTTAATAATATAAGACTACTTATTAACAATATAATATGAAAAGATTTAAATGATAATACTTTCTTAATCCAAATTATTTTTCGAAAATTTATGAAAAGGATATTTTAACCATGTACTTTGTATTATTTTGAAACTTCAAGAAAGAAAATCTACATAAAATTCAGCTTTTTCCTTACAGATATGACAGATTCTATACCATCAGAATTTGTTTTTTCTGGATCCAATTTTATACATTTGAAATACCACTAAGTTATCAGATTTAATTTTTTGAAAGAACTCATTTGCTCTATTTCATAAATATTCTGCTTGTAATTACTTGAGGAATAAGATGACAACAATCCTACTAAAATGTCAATCTTTAATAGTGCATTGAAAATTTACTGAAAAACCACTGAAAATAAATGTACGATCTCTTGCCTGTCAATGGAAACATGGAACTGATTTGACTCTTGTTATAAAACCATTTCATTTTGTAAGTATTTGGCTTCTATATAGACAGAGGAACAAAATCAAGAACTCTTTTCGCACATTAAAATGTCAATAATTCATTGTATGAATTTCGTCCTCATATAAAAATGCGAATTCTATAAGTTTGAAACTCACATTTGCAATATGAAAGGAACTTTTACAATCAGGTATCAAAAATGACTTTCATTTTTGATTTCAGTGATGTTTAATTAATGAAAAAATTTATAAATATTAATTCTACAGTTATTAAATATTAATCAAAAATTGTCTCGGTGATCCTCAAGGAGATAAACTTCAGAATTTTCAAATTCCTGTGTCTCAGTTTAAGTTTAATTTAATTCTTAAATTTAAAAAAATATTTAGTAAATTGAATGCAGCATACTCTCTGGGGACGGTTTTTGATTCTCAGCAGGATAAAGATGTGTAAAGAAAAAAAAATGTTCTCAAAACAGTAAAAGTTGTATTTAACGCTTCTTCTTCTTTTTTTTTTATTTTGTATGCTATTTCTAAGAAAACACTTAACTTCTTTTTATGATTCAAAGGTTGCTGCTGCTTTTAAAGGAAAATATATTCTTGATTTTTTTAGTTCATTTGTTTTGCACTGAATAACAAATAGTTTTAAAACCATATCATTTATCTTCCCAAAATTTATGCTTGTTTTGATGATAACCTGAAATTTTTAAAGTAAATTTTAATAAATTTCATTCATTTATAAAAAAAAATACAAAAATAAAGTATTAAAATGAAATCTGCTATGCATATTTCAATATACCATGTCAGAACTTAATTTCTTGAACGGCCAAGCACCACGTGCTCGTGCAAGTTAAATTTTATTTTTATTCATTTAAATTGCTTCATTGAATGAGTCAATTTAGTTTGGCAAACGACCCAAAAAACTTTGTCTCGCCTTTATTGTTTAAAAAGATATCACATTTATTATTTATTTCATTTCATGTAATCAAGTGCTTAAAAAGACGTTTTTCTAGGTTTTGTTTGCTGTAATCATTAACTTTTTTTAACAGAGCTTTTGTAAATGCGATGGAAACGAGTTATTAAAAGCTGATTTTTTTAGATGCTTGTGCATATCATAAAATTCTTATTTTTCGCCTACGGATTTTTGTTGACGCCAAAAATCTCATCCCAAAAACATCATGTTCTGACATGATAAAAAAGACTCACCGAAAGTTCTCAACATTAATTCACAAAAAATGACCTTAAAATGTTTCCACGATTGGATAAAATGTGTTAACAAATGAATTAAACATGGAGATATGCATTTATTATATTCAAAAACTAAAAGATATACGACAGATCTTTAATAATATCTGATCTTAACATAGTAATGGTTTTATTATTTTTTCTTTACGTTATTAATCGAGTTTTGGATCTCAACTTTTAAATAAAAACTCCTTTCTAAAGCAGAGTAAATGATAGATAGAAGTAGTAGCATTGTATATTTTTTCTCGAAATAAATAAATAAATAAACTCTACTCCGGAGAAATATCATAAAATTTAGCAATAGCATTTCCATTTTTCACTGCATTTAATTATAATTTTACCCTAATTGTTTCATAAGTTTAAATTAAATCGTACTGGCTTGTGTATTTAGGAGGTTTTCTCATAATCACATTATAGCTCCTATAAGAGTATTAAAAAGAATGTTGCCATTAATATATCATCTTCAATATTTGATAAGAGCAATAACTAATCGAAGCTATCCATCCTAAAAATAATATCAACGAAGAAATTTTATAAACTTTAATCTTGAAAAAATTACCATAATTTAACAAGACAATAAAAATGCCACTGAAATTTAAGAATATGTATCAATTCAGTTTATCAAACTAAAAAGCAATCATTTTTTAAAAAAAAAATTTAAAAAAATATATTAAACCAATTGTTTAAAAAAATTGTATAAAAGCATCAATTAAATTTTTATTTTGAAAATATACTTTTAAAAAATATAATAAAAAAGAAAAATTCATAATTTTTATATATTTATTTACTGCTAAATAATTTAGCTTTATTTGAAATGGCAATCACTTTTCAAAAATTGGCTCTTTAGAATAATAACCCGCTTCGCTAGACAAAACCAAACTTTGGCGAATATATCCCCATTTGGCGAGGAAATATACGGCAACCTAAAGAGTGGATCAAAATGAGTGCTGCGACGCGAAACTAGAAAGTAGGTAGATTAGCTGTAGTGTGTGTGTGAGTAATTCCGTCCATACAGCGTCGCTCGTATTGTCATAGGCTCGCGCGTGTGTTTGTGTTTTAGTTTTTAGACTGTCGGAACTTAAATACTTATTGGAATGTTTTAAAAATCATGTGTAACCGATGGCTTCTGCCGACGAGGAATTTATAAAACAACTCCGTGAAGTGTTCGACTTATGCGACGAGTTGAAATGCGGCATTATTTCTGTGAACCAATTACGGGACATAGTACGGAAACACTTCGGGGGCAGTGAGGAGGTAAGTTGTTTACTTTTTATATACATTAACTGTGTTATATGGGATTAAAATTGGTAAATAAAGCAATAATAAATCATTGGTGATAATAGAGTTTATAAGCTACTTTTGGGGTGTTCTAACTTTATATGTTGATGTCGACATCCAAGAATAACATACGGAATCAGCTGTCAGATTTATAAACACTATGATCCTCTTGTTGATATGACATCTTCAAATCAAAGCAGCATTCATGAATGTAAGCATTTCTTCGCTCATTAATCTTTATAAAATTATCTTAACTTATTTGATTATGTAGCATGCATACTTTTCTTGAAATTCAACCTAAATAATGTGATGCTAGTATTTTTTTTTTTTTTAAGTTGATAAAAAATGGAATTAAAGTTTCAGTTAGATTAGGACATTTTTCGATTTTTAATTTCATGAATGCAAAGACAAAGTGAAGTTGCTTGCATTAAACCAGATTGTTTATTTCTTCTCTACTGTCATATTATTATAATAAATTCTCTATTTTGAATATTCTTTCTGATTAACTTAAAATATCTCAAAACATTATGAGCATTTTAAGATCATTCAAATAAAACTCACAATAGGTTTTTGAATTTTATTTTGAAACATAATGGGACTCTTGATATTTTGTATAGTTCTGTTATTAGTATTTGGAAAAGAGTACTATGTAAGATTCTAAAAAAGCACTTTATATATTTTTTAAATAACTTAACTATACTAGGATTTTTAGAAAAAATTTCAATACACCTTTTTCCAAAAAAAGGGACAATAAATAAAATTTTTGTTGCTTAAATTTTAAAATGATCTTAATTATATTATTAATTTTTTAAATACTCTGGATTACCTAATGAAGATATGAATTATTACACTTTGAATTATAAAGTCCCTAATTCTTAAGTAATAAATCTTATCCATAAGTAAAATATTTATCAGTTTAATTTATTCTAAAAATCCATATTTTATTATGCATTCTGTAAAAAGTTAGGTCTTATGAAAAAACATTCGATGATTATAAATTAAAAAGATTTTTTTTAATTTGATTTTTTTTTAAATTTTTCCTCAGAAAGAGAGAAACAAGATAAAAGCAGATATTTATTTGGGTTTATTGAAAACTATTTATTTGATGTTTGAGCTGGTGAGATCAGAGATTATATTTTTTAATGGCTTGTCTATGCATTTTATAGTTGTGTATTCAAAACTTCTTAACTATCAAAGTGTGAAATAAATGATTAATTACTAAACAATATTTTGTGCTGTTCACTTTTTAAATATCCTTTTTTTTTCTATGTAAGTAAGAATATACCTTATGCCAATGATATTTCTATGATTGTATAATTTATATTTTAGAATAATTAAAAGATTATATAATTTTGTAAATATTTCAGTTTTCTGATTTTTAAAAAAATTCCCATTTAGAAGTTATCTCAGTAATTTTATAATATTGAAAATATTCTCATCTTTTAATTTATTTTTTCCCCTCCTTCTATTTGATTCTTTTTTTAATCCAGTTTTTTCATGGAAATTTTACATTTTATATATATTTAGGCTGAAATCTAATACAGCTAATTTTGTAAAATAATCTAATTCTTTTCATATTTATACTGCAAATAATCTGATATAAAAATAAGTAAAAATGTTCCAATTACTTTTTCTTTTAAATTACATTTAATGGCTAAGATAAAGGAAAATGGGTTTTTTTTATGTGAGAATTAAATGAAATAGACATTCCATAAGAATTAATAAAATATGCAGATAATTTTTGATTTTTTAAAAAATTATTACATAGCTATTCTTATCAAGCCTATTTTATTACCCAAAAAGTCTATTTTTCTTATTGAGATGGAAATAAAAAAAGATTAGTAATCCATGTTACATTTTTACTATTGAAAAAAAAGTTAACATATGTGAATATTGAACACAAAGATTACAATTAATTAATCTTTGTGATTATTTTATCATCAACTATCATAGAAACAAAATTATCTACATTTCAATACAATTGTGATTCTGATAATGAAGCTGTGGTAATTTGCTGATAAGCATTTTTCTGTCATTTTTATCTAAACATATGCTGAAGCTAGATATTTTGATTTTAAACAATAATATTGTTTTTATCAATATCAAATAATTTTTATCTTTTGTATTTCATTTAATCTTCTTCACAAAATGCTGTTTTTTAAAGTTTATCTGTCACTTTTTTTGTATTATTTGCATTACTGTAAATGTATACTTATGTTAAAAGTTCTTTCAACCATTTCTCTGAACAGTTCCTCTAATAAAAAATGAAAAGAAAAAAAAAGCTATTTGTATTTAGTACAAGCAGTCTGAAATTGAATTCATTCACCAAACTATTTACTATTTTTTTTAATGAAAAAGAGTATAAAATTAAATTTAATCCATTTCTTAAATTTAATAAAATATTAAACTCTTTTTCTCAAACTTGTCATCCACTTCTACTTCTTTTTCTTCTACTTTTCTTTCTTCTACTTTTCTACTACTTCATTCTTCTACTTTTTTTTTAATAAAAACAAATGCATCAATATTGCTGAGTTTTAGTTATACTTCCAGCTTTATAACAATGTATATGTTATTTTCTAAATATGCATCATGGTATTTAAAATATTAAATACAAAAATACAGTATTTTAAATGCATTTTTATTATTTTTTTATTTGAACTTTTTGTAAAAAAAATCTTATATGTATTTTTTAATGAAATAAACAACGCCTAATATTCTTTTTTTAAGGCTTTTTTTTGTCAGAGAAAAGGTTTAATGAAATTTAAAACAGATAATTCCTTAATTTTTATTCGACTTTTAAAATAATTTGTGTGGTTTCTGCCCAATAGGATTTTTTCATTATTTGTGAAGATTTGCCATGTTGGACGAATCTTATCTAACAGCTGACTCTAAACAAACTTTAAAAATACAGCGTGCCACCACAGAATATAAGAATAGCACCTGTTGTTATTTGTGTAACGGTTCGGCGTGACGCATATTAGTACATGCCGATACCTATATGTTCTGGAATGCTGTTCTGCGAGTCGGGGAGAAATGAATGGAATTTGTATTTGTCTAGTACTTCAGGGGTAGGAGCCCTGCATTACGCCAACTTCGATAGGGCTGAAATTCTTACGTCGATGTTGCTTAATGAATTTTATTGTCATATGCTGAATGGATATTTGAAACCCCTCATCCATTTTATCATAATATAAATTTGGGAATACATATGTTATAATTTGTAAGAACTTTCAGCTGGCGACATTGTAAAGCGACGCCAATGTTTTGGCGCTAATGTTGAAAGCCAGAATTTTCAACACATTTAGCAATGAAATAAACCTTTTCAATATTATACAGCTAGAGAAAAATGCTGCTGTTTTAATTTGAATCATTTGTTGCAAATTTACTTAACGTGGATTCTTTTAAAATTTGTTTTTATAATATGAAATATTCTAAGAAAATCAAATTTTCTTAAACTTAGTAGATTCTAACATTACAATAACAAATTTTAAAAGAATCCACGTTAAGTAAATTTGCAATGTTAAATGTGTTGAAAATTCTGGCTTTCAACATTAGCGCCAAAACATTGGCGTTATAATAGTTAAATGTTAGAATCTACTACTTCTAACATTTAACTACTATAAGTTAAATGTTAGAATCTACTAAGTTTAAGAAAATTTGATTTTCTTAGAATATTCCATATTAGAAAAAAAAAAAAAATCTGGAAATTGAAAAGAATATTTGTTTAACTGACAAATTCTTTTCTATCTTTCTTTTTCCTTTCGTTCTCTATTTTTATTTTATTTCTTTATTTGATATTGATAATTTATGAAGCACTCTCATGAAGAATTAGACATTTTATACTGAGAGTTTTATTTCAATCCATTTAGCTGTTTCTTTCTTCTTTTTTTTATTGTCCTCCCCTTTTTTTTTTTCTTTCTTTCTTTTCTGTTAGAAACTTTTAAATGATAAGTTTTGGAATTTCGACGAAGCGTATTATTATCCCAATGAAAAGAATGTTTAAATTGTTATATTTTTTAAATGTAGATAAAACAAGCAAAGGAATTTCTAAAGAAGGTATCAAAAAAGCTATTTTATTCATGAAGTCGTGTTTAAATGGCAGTAAAATTCATTTTTCAAGCTATATATAACTAAACTTTTCAAAACAATTTTTTTTTCTCTGTTCAGAATTGTTTTTGAATGTTAGTCATAGAATAAGAATGAAAAATATTTTTTTCTGTTTTAAATTGTATTAATTGCTCAGTCGAAATCGTCGTTAGAAATATATTGAATTTTTGTTTTCCCGCATATTTTATTTATTTATATTTTTAAATTTAGATATACAAATGAACCTCATTTACCTATCTCTGTAAGATTTATTTAACTTGATTTTTAGAAATGAATTTTATTTCGTAATTAAACTTTGTTCTGTAAATATTTTAAAAAAAAAATTTCAGCTGAAATATGCTGCCAAATCATACAAGCAAATAATTGATTCAGGTTCAAATAATTTTCTGTTTCATTTATTTATCTTTTATCGAAATTGGGATTAATCGTTTTCGTGCATCTGTTTAAAATTTATTTGAAAAATTGCTTTCTTTTCTGAACTTCCAAATAATTGAAATAACTAATTTCGGTTTCTACATTTTTCTTGATGTAGAGCTTTATTATGGCATTGCGTTAGTAAAAAATGATCATTCGCATTTCTATGCTCTACAAATTCTTCGTCCTTACGGCTGTAATGAAATTAGAAAAATTTCAGCCGATTATGTGTTTGCCTCTTGGTTTTAAATAATATTTATTTTTACCAGTTGGCTTCGGAATCCGCCAGAAGGGAAATTTGTTATCTTTCATTCGAAGCGAAGTAAAATTTTCCCCCATAAAAGGATGTCGAACCTGAGGCCTGTCCTTACGATTACGAATCGGTCGATTAACTCACCTGTTTAACTGTCACGCAGCGAGTGTTGACAATTTCCAACTTAAATAAAAATTTCCCAAAACTGATCGGCTAAGCCTTCAAAACAGACGGTTTCCATAGCCATGATTCATCTCCCGTTACTTCCTTATTTACTGTTGCATCTTCCCAGCCAATTATTGATTCTTTCTGCATTGGCAACTAATTCTGCGGTCGAATAGACATATATTATGTGGTTGTTTATTAATTTGGTATTGATAAATTTCACGTAAAACAAGGAAGAATTGAAATGAGATATCCACTTCAAAGTGTGGGAATATTGGATTTTTTCTCTCCTTCAATTGAATTGTTGAATTTAATGAAGAAAAGTATGGATAAATAGTCTGTTTATATTTGATTTTTAGCCGACTGTGAAATGCATTGCTCATTTACTGAGCTATATGCTTCAATCCAAGAAAAGTTTTTTTGTGGAATAAAAAATACCGAATCGAAATTGAAAATTATAGAAGGAAATTGCTGAAATTATAAATGATTGAATATTATCTGAATTTGTTTCGATGTTTATATGTTAGTTTGAATAAAATATTTCTTGAATTTTTTGGATATGCTAATGCTCTAAAACTGAAGCTTGTACATTTATTTCGTGGTTTAAATGCTTAACACGGAATAAAAAGTTCTTCACATACTCTTTCATCCTTTTTTTTACATAAATTATCATTAGTTTTCGACGGTTCAAACTTATATGCATCCCTTTTCATCGAATTAAACTGTCTTGCTTATTAAGATGCAATAATAGTATGATATAAAAAAATGCGAGAAATTGAAAAGTGAATGTTGTTTGAAATTGTCATTCTTTCATTGCTTTTTGTTTTCCGATTCCTACTATTAGCTCACTATCTCCGTCTCTCTCTCTCTCCCTCTCTCTCTCTCTGTGTGTGTGTGTGTGTCTGTCTGTCTGTGTGTGTTCACATTTTGAATCGTTAATAAAATACTTCGTATTCATCCAATCAAGTTCAAGTAAATTTATTAAAACTTGTAGTGGATGACATTTGATGTTAATACAGTATTTTCAAATATTATTTCATTTATGTTTATTAATTAATTAAAAACTAACTTTCTCGCCATTATAATAGTTCTTTATAGCAGTTGTATTTGTTAGGTCGGGATAGCCTAATTGGTAGGGCGTTGGATTCGCATCTCTTGTGCAGCGAGTTCGAATTTGGTCGGAAAGTTCTCCAAGTCGAGTTACACCACTGGAGGTACTGAGTCAAAGGTGATGGTTATCCGAGTTCTCATTGGTCCATACTCTCAGAAACTACTGCACCATTCCTTCCGTTGTAAAGCAGAACAATAGAAAAACAATTGTAATTATTTAATGAAAAGTAACTACAACAAATAATTTTTTCTAATATCCAAAGTAGAAATTGACTTTAAAAAATTGTTTTTTATATTACTTATTTTGCATTTATTCTTTTGTTAGTGCCTTGAAATCTGTGCACTTATATGTTTTCAATGACAATAAACTAATCGGAATTCAATGATCAGTCCATAGATTGGTTTATTGTATTTTGATTCGTATATGTGGCTGTTCTTGGTATTGAAAAGAACAAACAGAATTTCAAGAATACTGAATTATAACATTATTAGCGACTCAAAATCATCAAGAAGTCACAACATTTATAATAATAGCTTTCTAAATAAAGATAAATTAATAAAAATTAGTAAAATTTCTCTTTTTAATACGCAATAAAAACGCGTTTATTATTTTATTAAACTTATTTCATATTTAATATATAAAAATCCAAATAGCACTAGTGTAGTTCCCGTAAAATTATAAGTCAACCTAACGAATAAATGTTAAAAAATCTCGCAAAATAATGTAATCTTGAATCTGTAGGGAGAGTTTTACTTTTTGAAATGGATTCTTTGATTTGCGTTCTTTGGAATAAATAAATAAAATATGTTGAAAAGTGAAATATCGATTGAGTATCCTTTCAAATGCAAAGAAAGATCGAATGGATTCGAATTCTTTTCTCTTCCAGTCTTCCAACAATCTAAAAGAATCAGAAACTCATTTATCACTCGACTGCTTGGCAATTTTCTGCCATCTTCATTATATTCCAGTTTATTGCTATGCGGAATTGGACGGGAAAATGCTCGAGTATGTCATAAATCATGATTTATATATATGCTATCATGACAGCAAAATCTCACCGTTTTCTCCCTTAGGAGCATGCCTTCGATATCTTACATGCACTATCATTCCTTATTGTAATTCAATTGCTCGTGATGATGAAGTGATGTCAAAAATCTTTTCTTAATCAAATTTTCGTTCTTGGAAGTGTGTTAAGAGCTCCTTATTTAGATACTAACACATGAATATATCTGTTAGTCTGAAAGATTTTACTATTGTTTTTAAAATCTTTTTATTTTCTCGTATACGAAAAAAACATAAATTTATTATAATTTTCGAAAAATTTGGTTTCAAAATTTTGATGATGTTCCATATTATAGCTCTGTTTATTTCCTCATTATAGCTCTCATATCTGAAATTCATTCTGCCTGCCCTTTAAAAGGTGAGCGGATTGCACAAAAGTAAAATGAACAATTGGAAAATATTTAATTTGGAAAATTTTGAAAAAAATTCTCCGATGGTATATCTATGAGTCGTCTGTTCATTTACATTTTGCAATGGTATCTGAGAAATACAACTAGCTTGATGGATGAAATTCTACATTTAATTTTTTCACTGGAACTGTAGTGTCATATTTTGGACCAAATCAACACAAGATTCCTCGTATGTCTGTATGGTTACTCGCGAATGCAGTAACTGAAAAACTCAATAAGTTTAAGAATATGAAAGAGAACAGGTTTTTTTTTTAAAAAAATTTCTTTTTTTAATATCTATTCGATGGGGGAAAAAAGAATTCCAGATCCAGTGACCTAGCACAAAGGAAGCGCGTCTTCCTCAGGATCTGGGCTTCCAGGGTCCGAGTCGTGGTTGTTATGTGTACAGTCTGTGAGTTGTGTGAATGTGTCCCCCCCCTTTCTGTAAAAAGGAACTGTGAAAACGAATGTGTTTGTGTCATTACGATTGGATATGAGCTGGAAGTCAAACTTCTACCCTCGGATGCTCCGGGGTCCATACCCTCAGAAGCTACTGTTCTTCCCATTTCCGTTGTAAAGCGGACGCGAAATCATCATCATCAGAAGAATTCCAGAAATACGTTTTACATTCGTTTGTCATGTGAGACAAAATTTAGTACAAAGTATTTGATTTTGCTTAATTATATGAGAAAATCGTGAGACTCCCCCCCGCCTCACTTTCCAGCAATTTTATGCTAGTGAGATAATGTCGCTCTATTTATTTCAGCCAAAAAATCTTTCTCTTTTTTTTAATGTGTAATACTTGGAATACTGATATTTTTTTGCTTTAATATTTTAGTGAAATTGGCTGATGTTTTAGTCTATAAAAATGTATAATTGCACTTCCAGATTTATTAAATGCCTGTGTTTTGATTGCAATCCTTCTTTCAACAATTACACTTGGAAGTTAAGAATTCTCTAGTTTGAGAACTGAATGCCACCACCTACTGCACATCATAAAAAATATACTAGTTGAAAAATACTAATTATAAAAGCATACTTCACTTTTTTTGTGTTTGTTTCTCAGAAATACTTTCTATTTATTTGTATTTGCATATCGATTTTCAGTCCGAATCAAATTTCGTGCTCGCGGATTTCAAGATTTTCATGTTAACAAAAGCAATTCAATCGCTCATTTCGTTTCACATGTTTGAACATTTAGCTCTCCATACTTCCATCATCTTTCTGTTTAAATGAATGAGGCTCTTTCTATCTGCGACTTCAACAAAAAGTCGAGGTTTAAAAATATTTTCTTCCGCTGTTACCATGAGTCAAATATATTTCGGTCTCGCGTGTCAAACTCTCATCCTGCAACTATTCATCACACCGATTTCGTGTAGTTACTCGATTATAGGCACAAGTTATTGATGATCCTGTTGTGCTCAACTTTCGGTGGGAGAAAAAAAGCAAAAATTCTTGCTGAAATGAATTTTTCTGGCATCAAAGTTACTTGTCTGAAATATACTGATTGGTCTGTTTTAGTAACGGCTCGTTAAAATGCGTAATACTCTACTTGTTCAAAACGTGAAGAGTAAATGCATGTAAAAGCAATGCAGTGATAAAAAGTTCATTACTGAGTTTTAAAATGTTTATTAAATTACTATCTGATATTCTCTGAATTGGTGGAATGATATTGTTTTCATATCTTTTATTAACAAAAATTTAGTTAATTGTCCAGAATTTTTCCTTAAAATCTTTCCAATTCTTCGTATGGAGATCACTGGAGGCACTTTGAAGACATAGACGAGTAGCCCTAAATTCGTCTTATCTAGTGGGCTAATTGACCAATGTTTTAGGGACGCCTTTAATTTCAAAAGGTGACACTGATTCTAGAAATTTACTACTTTTATTTTATTTTAATTTTGAACCGGAAAAATCGATTAATCAAATTTACGATATGATATTGCAATTGGATTGTGGATGGGGGAAAAGAAAGGAAATGGTTATTTAAGATCTTCACTTAGACAATCTAAGGTAAATAATTTAAGTATTTTGTGGACAGAATACTACATTAAACAATATTTATCAAGCCAAAATTTAAAATTATCCTAATTTGAATTTCAAATATATTATTTTGGCATACTTACTATAATAGGTACTTTTCCGTTAGCCAGGCACAGCGAAAAATCGCCAAATAATGTAGAATTCCGCCAAATTTCTGGGGTGATTTTTCGCTGCTGCCCTGTTGACTGAAAAGTACTATATATACAATAGAATGGGAAAAATTATATATAATGTAGCGATCAAAACTTATTCAGTATAAGATTAAGTTTGGTAGAAACTAGCCAGCGAAATCCAATTTTGAGAAAGCGCCGATTTTTAAAATTCTAAGATTTCAATAAAAAAATGAATAAAACAGTTGGAGAACTATTATTTATTGCTTTTCAATAATTTTATTACTAGGTAAATATTTTCTTTAAATCATCGCCGTTCAAATTTTTAGTTAGGATTCTAATGAGGCGTCAGATTACCTTAACCGGGGTACACACATTATCAGAATTTATTGGCGTTTAGAAACTATCGAACTGCACACCATCAGAATGCAATTATATTTTTATGAATTGTGCTTTAGTGCAATTTCTCTATCTTTATCATAATGAAATGACACTCTTTTAGAATCCTTAGTCAACTTGCTTTACATCAATGAAACCTTGTTAACAGTTCTATCACCGACGATGGCACAAGCCTGCCTTTGCAAATTATGTATCCATTACAGAATCCGTTTTATGGGATTCGCAATATCGGTATTATTTTTGGTGGCATCCGTTCATCCATTTGATCAAATGATAGAGCCATATTTTCCTTTCTATTTATCATTTCTCAGCAAGATGGCACCCTAAGAAGGTTCCTGGTATAGTGGTTGGTTCTGATTCCCTGGTAAATAAATTAATATTAGTGTGAGGTTGCTATCTCCATACTGATGTCGGCACATTCCTTCCAATAAAGTAATTTTATCATGGCTGGTGATGATCGTTTGGATTCAAATATAATTTCTGCCATATTAATGTCGCGACGCTGATTGTTTACTCCCGTGTTTTGTACTTAGCAATTTAATTCTTATGCTTCAGTAAATATGACCAAAAAT
Organism: Argiope argentata; assembly: GCA_026289955.1. Classification (NCBI taxonomy): domain Eukaryota; kingdom Metazoa; phylum Arthropoda; class Arachnida; order Araneae; family Araneidae; genus Argiope; species Argiope argentata. Next base: position 401,344 of record JAOUZG010047409.1, read on the forward strand.
TTAAATATTTTTAATACATTAAATATTTAACGTTGCTATGTGCCATATTATATCGAATCGGCCATGAAATGCTAAGTATTTAATAATTCAGGTAAAATTTTATTAAGTAATGATGCTAAATCGAATTATTAATAAAAAACAATCATTTGAATAATTAGCTACTTCTAAATATATCTTTCTTCAAATAAAAATCGACCGAATTCAGTCAGGGAAGCTATTTCTACGAAGTGCATATTTAATTGAACACACCTGTGAATGAGTAAATGTTTGCAAGGTAGTAGACATTGAGTTCTTTTCCGAGAGTTCTTCCGAGAACGGCCCATCATCCTCACCTTGATAGGAGAATATATGAAGTGTTTGTCCTTAACGAAGAATGATGGCCTTGTTTTTAATAAAGAGTTAACAAAACAATCATGCTTCAAATCTCTTGAGTTGGAGAGATTTTTACATCGCAACTTCCATGCATCTAATCTTAATTTTATAATACCTCTTTCTATGTGTGCGACCGTCCACAGTTTTTCGCTATTTTAAGGCCAACTGTGACATCAAGTTTGTAATTTGGCTTTTAAAAATTAATCTTTTATACAAAAAGAAATGTTATTTAATATTTTTTTTCTACACAATTCCACAGTATTTTTTAAAAATTATGTGAGAACTTGTTGCTTTGATTAGGAGTTTTTGATGTCTCCAAAATTTAACGGCAAAAAATATTTTTACCTGCTTTTGCCAGTATTGTATTATTATTACGTCTTTGACAACAGATGAGTTCTTAAAAGGCTGATGAAGGATTTTGGTATCATAACTGCTATTTCATCTCAAAAATGGTCGGGCTCCAAAACTTTGTTTGCCAGCTAGAAAAATTGAAAACGAAAGTTTTAAAAAATTTTATA
>JAOUZG010047409.1:403291-450214 GCA_026289955.1 Argiope argentata
TATAAGTTATTTTTCTTTTTTTCAAATGCATGAAAATGACAAATGCTATATTTCTCTTTTAAAAAATTCTCTTCTGCCTTTCTATAATAAATATATCCTTCAAAATGAGCTGGACTGCTTCAAATAAATTTGAAGTTTCAAAAATAAACATTTCCTTTCTAACAATAAAGCCTCAATAGAAATCGGATGTATATTCATTCGAAATTATAAATGTTTTTTTTTTTCTTTTAAATTCCTTCATATTACTGTGTTTCTGAATTAGATATAACCTTCAAAGTTAGTTATATTTTGAGTTACACAATTAAGTTCGAATCTCGTTTAAAATTAAATATGTTCTTTCTTTTATTGTGAGTCAGCAGTCATAGATTTATAAATTCATTCAAAATCATATCTATAAATTCCACTAAATAATATTATTCACATTGCATACATAAAATAAAAAAAAGGATGAGTTTCTCTACTTTTTAGTGTGAAAACTACTAGAATATCATCTCATTTTGCTCACTGTTTTAAAAAAATCAAAAGGATTTTGATTGCTTCTTTGTGGCGCTATCAAAATTCCTAAACGAATGAATCATTCCTTTTACAAATCATTGCACCGTGTTCTGCGCGAACAGGTGTTATTTTATTCTGTAAAATCTCAATGAACTCGCGTTTCTCTGGAATTATTTCTGAAAAAGATGAAAACTTCATGATTCATTGTACGAATTTTGTTTATCATTTTATCGTACGTCGTTCATTGTACGAAATACTGAAGCTGAGTCACTTTTGATTGATGAAAGCTGAAGAGAATGTTGAAATGTTATTCAGAGAATAGTCACATCATTATTAGCACCTGATATGAAGTTTAACAACTTTCAGATTTTTTGCCGCGATAGGATTTTATTTGAAAATGCACTTTTAATTGACATTTTAAAATTTTGTTTGCATTAACGGAATCATTTGAAGTATTACTGCATGGCGGTAATTCGTTCTAGATATGCAATCTCCAGTAACAATTCATTGTTATTCGCGGATTTTGGCAGAATCGAGTTGCTTAATTACTTAGAACTAATGAGTTGTTACAAGTGAAATTTTAAATGTCATTCATGATTGTTTAAAGTTTAGTTTTTTGTTCTTTCTGTAGTTACTTGGTTTTTTTGTTGTTGTTTTTCTCAATTTTTACTATTAGTTTATACTTCCCCTATATATATATATATATATATATATATATATATATATATATATATATATATATATATATATATATATATAATGTAATGATGTTTTAAAATTAAATTAATAATTAATTTCCAAAGCCTTATCTTAATTTAGCCATAGTAGCTTCATTCTAAAAATATTCTTTTATTTCCTGATCCATTAAACTTGCTCTAGTCAACAGAAACTTTGTAAAATTGCTAAATTGGCTAAAAGTCGATTAATTCTCACGCTCCGAGTGAAGGGATAAGAATTGTCCAGCAAAACATATTCCTTTAAAAGATCCCTATGATTCCCTTATACGAGAGTACATGTGATTGACATACGTTAAAAATCCCTATTACAATCTAAATGTATATATTCATAGCGATAAAAGTTCCATTAGCTTTTCACATTTCGTTTTGTGGCGTTCTGTGTTGTGCTTGTCGTTTCAGCTTGTAAATAATTCGTGCTTCCAGTGATGGAATAAAACGAACGTAAAAATTCAAAGCGTCATCTATGTATTCGAAACTGCCTTCTGCTTTCAAAAAAAAAAAAAAAGGTTATATATAGCTCAAATTTTTAATCGTAAATAAATACTTTTTATTCATCCACTCAAGTTAAAATATATTTTTAAAAACTTGTAATTGGTGATACTTAATGTTAATACAGTTTTTTTCAATTATTAATACTTCAATTCAATTAAATTAATTTTTAATGCTTTAATTAGAGTTGTAGCAATTTTTAATGAAAATTGAAATTAACAGACAATAGCACAATCGGTAAAAGGCAAAGATTTCAGTATTTTTCACTTGAAGATGAAGAATGCGAATTCAGTTCTTGCGAAAATCAATAATTTTTGATCAACTATTAATTGTAATTGTTTAATAAAAAGTAACTAAAATAATTTTTTTCTTTTTAGATCTCAGTAGGAATTGACTTAATTTTTTTTTACTTGCTTATAAACAACTTGTCTTCCAATTAATATCATTCAAACCGATATTGGCATTTCAGCAACTTACTGATCTCTAATGTTGGATTTGTTGCCTAAGTTTCTCCAAAACGGCAACCTAACGTCGAAAACTAGTTTTCTTGATACATAGTATATTTAATGTCGCTTTAGACCGATTTGCTGGCAAAAACCGTCTTTTTTTTTGTATGAAGTAAAAAGTACGTAGTATAAAGGAAGTATTCTAATTATCAAAAGATTCAAGTTCGATATTTTGGTGCATCTCTCCACGTTTCAGAACTCCCCGAGTCTGAAAAACGTATGTTTTTCCCCAATATGCCTGTCTGTGTGCATAACTCCAAAAGTCATTAAGATAAGCAGATAAAATTGGTAAATAAACTGACGACCAAATTCAGATGAAATCCATTCTCAGAACGTCTATCTTTTGGCTGTTCGAGTACAAGTAAAGTCGATAATTACAAAATGAAAAAAGTTATGAAAATAAAATTTGGTAAATCTAAGATTTAGCATCTAAAATATGGATTCTTATCAAATATTGAATTATATCTGACCGTCTGTCGATCGGTATTTTCACATGCATGTAAAAACGCAATGACTATAAATCAATGAATTTCAGTATATTATCTTACAAATTACAACTAACTTCGTGCTCAATTTTAGTGTCAATCATTCGGCGAAATGGTATCGAAAATACATATCTCTATGTATTCAATAAAAAATTCAAATTCATACTAAAAATCTGTATTTCATAAATATAATCAATATTTCATTTATCAACGCCATGCAGTGCATTCATAGCCTTATTCAAGATCTGAAATGTTAAGTATTAAAAAACTTGATGTAAAACGTGAATAGAAATTTGATTATAAGTGTATGCGAGAAAATTTTGTGAAGACTTCTTCCTCTGATTTCCTTTGTCACGAGCCATTGACTCTAGGAATTACCAAGCTATGTGCCATAAAATGAAATAAGTCATAACAACAACATTAATATTTCATTTAAAACAACTTTTTTATATGTGAAACTTATGTGTCATGTAATGCAATAAAAAAAAGGAAGTAGTCAGAAATTCGAAAAGAACATATTTAAAAAAAATTATCCATTTCGTTATTTAGGCAAGATTGTTTCTTTTGACCTCATCCACAGAATTAAGAAGGGAAAAAAATGTCTAAACGAAGGTAAAATATTTTTGTTCGTAGAAAATTATTATGATAAAGAAAGAAAAAAAACTCACTTAACAGAATGCGGAAGAGAATGGTTTTGAGTTGTTTATTGATCAAAGGAACATAGTGCCGCTTGAATTGCCTTTGATGTCGTTTTGATTGCTCGTTGAAATATAATGCCAAAAAGAAAAGGTTCGACAGTAATGCTAAGTTGTGTTTGCATTTTAAATCCTTAAAACTAATGTGAAAGCACTTAGTTTAATGTGAAAGTTGATCCAGATTTTTTTAGATGAATCATTGGAAGCGAAGGCAATTCGGTAGAACTTGGTTAATTCGATTTTTTGTGTATTGAATCATCGATTAACGTAACGTTAAAATGGCTTTTATAAGTTTAATTTACTTTGGTTCGTATGCAATTCGAATTAAAAATTTTAAAACGTTGTTTGCATCTTTGAAGTACTTTCATTACATAAATTCGCTTTTATATATATATATATATATATATATATATATATATATATATATATATATATATATATATAATTATTACTTGACTGCTACTCTAAAAAAATAGATTTCCACCTTTAAAAAAATTCTAAATATAGTAAATGGGACGTATTATCTGTATTAAACTTTTATTATTATACCACATATTCAAAATAATGAATATTGCAACAAAAAAGTAATTTTATTATGCTTAAAGTCATTCTTTTTTGTAATAATAATTAACTTATTAAAATCTTACTCTTTATTCATTCTGTATTATACATAAAAGCTGTTAAATATTGAAAATAAATTGTTACTTGCATATTTGGTTTAAAAATTGCCCTCATTGTACTCATATTTATGCCCCGTTTTTCTTGATTCGAATTCTCAGATTAATCATTTTTTACTGTAGACTTTTTGGCTTTGAATTAGCCAAATTCCATTGAAGTTCCATGCAAGCATTCCATTCCATTCCAAGCGGGATTATTGTAGAGTTAAGGCTTGAAGCGAATCATTATTTCGGATTATTACAACTGTTATTTACAAGGAGGAAAAAATCCATTATGAGTGCATTTTGCAATTTGAAGAAGTGCATCAAAATTGCTGTCCAAGTCTTGTTTATGCGTCGATGTTCTTCCCTAAACCTATCAAGAGATTAAGAAATGCGCAAAAGAAAGCTCCTGAACACGAACCGAATCCTTTCAGCTGTCCGAAGATGTCACTTGTCACTTACAGGTCTTCCTGGAGTGCTTCCAAGAAGAATCTTCTGCACTGCATGCATGAATGCTCGGACCAGAGTTGCTCGCCTCTTTGTTTCTTAGCTAGGTTCTCAAAAGGATCGTAATTCTTCTTTTAAGAACACTTCTGACATTTATTCAGTCAACTGTTTAAACCAGAACTTTACTTTTTCTTTACGAATGCTGTAATTATTTATCCTGGAATACAGTTACCATAAATTTACGCACCTGTTCTTAGTATTGTGTCATTATCTGTATTACTCTACCACCTCTGGCAGCCGATTAGTTCGTAGGGATTAATGGTTGCTAAAATTTTCCTTGAATCATTTTATGTAACTTGGCTATGATAACTTCACCAGCAAAGTACTTTTCAGCTTCAAATGTTAGTAAATATATAATTCATATTATTTTAGAAGTCTTACGCTGTACTTTTCATTTTATTATGCTTTTTCCTTATTTTTTGTGGAATCTCGGAAAGTTCTTAAAATACAAATGCTTTCTGTTGTCTCTAACTGGTTTCTAAACTAGAACAATGCAAAATCTGTCATCGTTCTTTATGTTAGTGGGGGGTTATAAATAAAAATTTGATTCTTTTACTGAATCTTTTAAGAATTGTAAAAAAATACAACTTTTTTCCTGAAATCGGCTTAGCCAATAATGATTTATGTTAAAGATCGAGGTTTGATTTGTTTCGCACGTTTCTTTGCTTTGTGTGTGTTGATATCAAAAGCTGTTTGGGTTGCGAAATAAAAAATAAAGACAAAAAAAATATCTGCAACTTTATCAGTAACTATGCTGTTTTTTCCCCAGAATTCTTATGTATTTTTATTATTGTTCTTGATACATTTAAAATTCGTTCAGATTTCTTATTATGCTTGTATTCCTATCTGAAAATATGCTTAATATTTTTAATAGAATAAATGTAGAACAAAATTTATGCAACCAAAAAAAATTATTGAATATATATTCATTTTAAGATTATATAAGATTTATATTTGTTCTGTTATATTTTTGGAACTAATCTTGAAAAAAAAGTAAAAAGTTTGATCAGCTTTTAATTAAAATTCTGATGAAAATTTTAAAAAGTTGGTCCTAGGTGCACATTTCCACCTTTAAAAGTATACATTTGCTAAATTTTTTAGCTCTAAATCAAACGGCTTAGCCTGCAAAATATGAACATATGCAAACACATGTTTACAGAAGCATACATCCATCTTACTTAGAAGTAAATATAAAAATTGGAAACTCTAATTCTTCTCCTCCTTTTTAATCATTTTATTTGTTTACTGGAATTTTTTTAAAAAAACTTCAAACATGATAAAATGGAATTCTTTACATCTTTAAAAACCTTTTCCCGAATGGTTGTGATATTAGTTACTCGATCGAGATTTGAGTGAACACCTTGTGCATTTGGATTTATAATAATCTGAATACGTAAAATTTTATGATCCTATTGAAAAATATTTGTAAAAAATAATACGTTCACATTAGGACTTTAAGTTCATTAAATCAAAAAAAGTTTTATTTTTCTGAAAATATTGGATTTTATTGAACAATAAACAGTAACTGCTTCTAAAGAATTTCTTAAAAGGCCTAATTTTATTATCCGTTTAAACGTTCCAACCGAATAAGCGAAATTACATTCTCAAAGCACCGTTTTACACATGAATATTTAAAGGCATTAGTTTTTTCTATCCATCGTTTTATTGTCTTCCATTTATTCCAGCATTTATATGTCTTTAAATCAAACAGTAAATAATTCGATGATAGCTTTGTCTCGCATTTAACTTCCTAAAATTGAGCAATAAATGCTTTCATATTACGATGGACCATTATTCATTGTATTCAGGATATTATCTGGAGTAATAGATAGAGGAAGGTGAACTACAATATTATCTTTTCCGAGAAAAATGGTGATTTGGAATGAATCTATGCGTTGTATTTAGGCTTAGAAAAGTGGGCTTTTCAGCTCATGCGGGTTTGTGGAATCGCTTCCTTGTTTCCTTTGCTTACCTGATACTGCAAATCTGCTGTTCAGAAATTGCAGAGTCAGATATTTATTTATTTACTGACTAATCTGATTAAATATGAAACAAAAATGTTTTTTGCTGTTTGAAATGAAACTCTGTATCTAATGTGAGAGTTAATCATTATATCTTTACCAGATTATTCGGTATTATTCTAAAGTTGTAGGAGCACTTTCAATAATTTGGTATTAAAATAAACTTCATATGAACTGAAGGAATTTATTTCCATTGATTATATTAAATAATAGCTGCGTGTTATTGATAGTGGTTTGTGATTATTTTGCACTTTTTATTTACTAAATTTAAAATTGATAATTTTCATAGAATTTTTTAATGCAAAGTGTATTAACAAAACTTAGAACATCACAATCATTTTATAAAAGAATTATTTCATTAAAAAAGTTAAAAGTTATTATTTATGAATATATTTATTATTATTTTATCAAAACCATCAATATGCGTTTTTAACCAAGTTGGGCTTACTAATCCCATTTGTCATCATCGCAATATTCTACTTTTCATAATCAAAAGATTTCATCATTTGAACTCTTATTACATGATTTAGCATTGCTTTAAAGAGCATCTCTTACATGATCCTAAATTGTAACAACATTTGAATACAAGTGGATAATTTTAATTCTTTTTGAATTGAATGATTTTAAGAATCAAGTATTTTTAAATTTTTCTTAATATTTAAATTTGTCAGTTATTTCTATTAGAGCTCAGTTGTAACATTTCTAAATTTTATTTTTATTTATATTATTTTTTCAGAGTATTCGACAGATCTATTGTTGCCACTCAGTTAAAGTAATGCATTAATATTTTTCTGGTTTTTTTTCTTCTTAAATAATCGGATCAGTGAATTAAAATGGCGAAAGAATCATTCCAAACTATTAAAATACTAAAAAAAAAAGAAAGCCATAATGTTATTAAAACAATGAATGAATTAGAAAAAATTCTAGCGCTGAAAAATCATTGCTTTTCCAAATTACCGAAATATAAGCAAATAAAACAAAAATATATGCATTTCTATGGAAACCGGATTTGGATTATTTTCTTAATCATTCATTCGCATGGTACAAAGCCATCATGGTAAAATAAGATCCCTAATTCGGAATGCTTCTCTTGGCCTTGTTATGATTATCGAAATCATTTTGTTGTTACCATCTTTTATTAGCAGGTGTCGACATTCCAGCTATTTCAAGCAGCTTACAAGATACAAAAGTGTTTGTTTGCTTTTACGAAATTTTTCTTTTGAAATGGTTTAGAGCCAAACGATTTTTTCCACCGCGTTACGCAGAAAGAGAATTACTACAGCAGTTGCTTCTTTCTTCGAATAATAATGGCATTTTTTCCTTTTTTTAAAAATGTAAGCTTCAAATCTGTTCTGCGCTCATATTGTTTGCTGAGGGGATGCAAGTTTTTGTTTACCATATCATCAGTCCTTGACCGCCTCCCATTGTTCATTGAAGGTGCTGGAGATAATTTCATTGTGCTGGGCAAAGATAGCACCTTTTGAAAACCTTATCTAGTCGATTATGTGCCGATAATATTTCAGAAATGCTTGGCGACCTTTTATTTGTTTTATTTCGAGCAATTGTGCTGAAAGCGCATCTCTTTGTGGATTGTGAACCCTGTGATCTTTTATTTCTTCCGATTTCAGTAAAAAACTGTTGGATTGTAACTATGTCTGAATGAAAGCTTATGACGCGATTTTTATGTAATTTTTTCTTCCAGAAATTTTTGTTCTTACAGAAGCATCTATTTTTATTTTTAAAATTTTCTACTGAAGAATTGACAAAATTTATAAAAAAATGAATTCTTGTCCCTGTTTTCATTACTTTCATTTCAAATCTGGATACATCTTGTTATGAATAGGTTGATTTCAGAACATTGTCGTGCCAGAGAGAGTATCATGGATTGTTTTCATACCAATGCCTTTTTACGAATTCTTTTAATATTTAATAATTTAAGCATTTGTGTTCATCATGATATAACGTTTATTAACTTTCATACATTTAGTTATTTATAAAGGTAGTTTTTTGTAATTTAATAATTATTGATTTCAAATTCTTTCCAATACTTTCTTTAAATGCATTTGTTTTATATAATGCATTGTTGCTTTTTTTCTAATACTACTATTGATATTGCAGCATTATATATTCTTTTATTTCCCAACAAATTTTTCCAGCAATGATATTTTTTTCTGCAATGAATTTTTGCATTGGTTTGCATACATTCACTTAAATAAATTTGCTTTTGAATGAGTTTCTTAAACTCTTTCTAGTGAAATATCGTTTATTGAAATTTTTTTTAAAACTTATGGGATGAATATCGAATCTAGGCTTTATAGTATTTGATTCAATGTTTAAATCGATGGCAAACTTTGCAATTTCATTCTAATCTTGTTTACTAAATAATGAAAATAAATATATTTTTAAAAATTCTTGTTCTTTTAAAATTACATGAAATGAACCTTGTCATTTGTTTATAAAACTTTGATATTATATTTCGCTTTTTAAAAAAGAATAATGAATCGATAAAAGGTATTATAAAAATAATATATAGATTCGTTTCTGAAATTCGAGACATTGCTGCATGAGAATGTTTTAAGCTTGATTTGTCTGTCTTTATTCTGATTTTACAACTTATTCATGATTATAAAATATATATAATAATCACAAAATGTATATTAATGTATACATACTTAAAAATATTTGTATATATATTATTGTAAACATACTTAAAAATATTTTGACAAATTTGTTCAACTAAAAAAATGTGGTAAGTAAAATTCGAAAATCTTTTCAACAAAACTGAATGTAGTTTTGTTCAAAAATATAGCTATAAGTTTTTGAGGGAAGTATTACAATTTTTTAAATTTTTATTAAGAATCTATTGAACATTTTAAAAAACTTTCATAGAGAGTAATTTCTGTTCGATGTTATTAGTTGTTTTGCTCCAACAGTCGACCAAATCGAACGTTTTTAAATGTTTTACATCATGTTAGCTGTAATTTACTAATAATATGTGAACAGCCAGATTATGAAAATTTTTACATTCAAATTTATTTCATAAATATATACATTATTCCATCTTTAAGAAAGTATTAATTCATTCATGAATTGAATAAAGATATTTTTATATTATAATAAAGATATTTTTATGCAATAATATATTATAACTGAGGGTACTTTTGAATTTCTCTGAAATTCTTTAATTCTTTGAACCGTTCATCGTAAGTTTTTACTACGTTGGAAACAGCAAAATAAATGTCGGTCACTCCACAATTTGATCTGCTATGACTGAAAAATTATACCGAATTACCCTTATTTGAAAGCTACACTCCATTTTAGGAACCACTGAAAATAGTCGCACCTTTTTTTTTATTGAAAAAGATGTTGAAATTGCATTGCAAAAGGGATGCCGAACTTTTACTACGTATATTCTCATTGAATGAATGTATTTTCAATTTTCACTTCCTGGAAATCATTTTCATCCATCAACTTGGATTACTCTCGAACCGATGGGAATCCCAGAATCATTACGTCACATTTTCCAATTTTTTAGCTCGTAAACGCGTTTCTTGGGAAGTCGGGTCACGTTTCCAGAGCTGTCGGGTTATTTCTATTTATGCGCATTACTGTGGGTGATGATGTAGGCGAAATTCAACAAAAATTAAACTACGTGGAGAAAATTAAACTACTTTTATGAGAATAAAAACAGCACTGCCCCGACCAGAGTATTTTGTTGCTAAATGTACTTTTCGTTATCGGATGAACTAGATTTTGTTTTGGAGGTCATCATAGGACCAGTTTCCGTGACCACACAAACCGATTTTCTGCTTCTGAATTAAAAGTGTTAGTCAGCAGGCTGTTTGTTGTTGTCATTTGTTTAATCTGATGAGGGAAAACAGAGCTTGGCAACCATTCCCTTTACTTTCACAAAATATGACGGGTTTTTTTTTAATGTGTAGTTTTTAAAAATAGTGATAAAAATTTGTTTACTCTATTTTAGTACCTGTATTCCAGTCCATTTACCTGATTAGATTCCAACATTTTTCATAGATATCGAGACCACGAGTCGAATTTCATTTATCTTCCTACGTTTTTGAAGTTCTTCACATAAACAGAAGAAAAATAGGCCATCTCCCCATTAATATAGTCAGTCTGAATTAAGACTCAAATCAAAAATATTTGATGTAACGATCACATGTTAAAATTCACTCTTAGTTTAGTTATATTAACGTCCCGTTGTAAAGCAACATTAGGGCTAATTTATGATGAATCTCGTAATTTTGAACCACGGCCAGATGATGAGGACGACACCTGAACTGGAATACCTCTCCCACACAACACACCACACCAGCGGAGGCATTGGCTTTGGATTTAATGTCAATACACCTCCTTATTCGACAGTTCTTCGGTGGAATCGAGTCTCGAACCTGAGGCTCTACTGCCCACGGCCCGAAACCTTACCACCAGGCCATCGCGGTCCAACTCTTAGTTTATATGAACTCGAAGAGACTAACTAATAGTTTGGAGACACGTTGACAAGCTTCATGACTGTTCATTGATATAAATCAAAAATTCTATAAAAAGTCATTTGTTAAATCTGTTTCTTTATAACCCATTATATTTTAAAATTAATGTCTCACCCGTTTCTGAACGCATATTATCTTTAAATCAGAGTTTTCACTTCACAAATACTGATATGATACGCAGCGAGTCAGAATAGAATTATTGGATGTTCTTCGTTTGGCGTGGTTTTCTGGTAGTTAATCTTTATCAATGTTAATTTTTCCATTATATTTTGAATCGTACTATTTTGCTTTAATTCGAAACTTTTACAAAGATTTTCTGTATATTGCTAGAAAAAAAATCTGCATCTTTTACCTGACTTATTTTTTTATAAAATAATAAACGACTTGCGCTTGCGCTGAAAATAAAGAGTTCACATGGGTATTTTGAAACGGATTTCCTGTTGACGAATTTGGTCTGAAAGTAAGTAATAATCTACTTTTTTTTGGGGGGGGGAACAGCATAACTGATTTAATATTACGAATCTGGTATTTATTTGTTGTTAATAGCCCTCCATGCTTCTTTCATTTCATTACGATTTTGAAATAGCATAAAATTAGCTGAAAGCAAAATTTATTAATTTGAAAATCATCATTTCATTTATGTTATATAATCCAATGTTTTGAATATTGTATTGAAAATAATTATCAGTTTGTACAACTAACACTCTGTCTTTTCTAAATACACTGTTGGTGTTTGAAATTTGATTATCATATTTTACTGAGTACTTTCAGTCACCATTTTGGCAGACTTATTATTGCTGTCAAGTTAAAACAAAAATTTTTACTCAATTTTTAATGAAAATTTTTTATGAATCAAAAATTTTTAATGAAAAATACTATTTTATGCGTATTGTTTTGTTCCAATAATCACTGAAATTCGTAAAATTAATATTTAAAAAGAAAATTATTTTCTTAAAAAAAGAATTAAGATGCGAACATAGAAAAAACTGAATTGCCCAAAATTTGAAAAAGATGGTTAAGATGTTAAAAATATATGTAAAAATTAAATCAAAAAGAAGTTTTCACATAGCTTTCTCAAAATATCATTTTTTTAATTATAAATAGTTTCCAATTCAACGAAATGTTCAGAAAGTACTTAACATCGAATAGCTTATTCCTTACTGTGTAACATTTAATTAGTTTTTACTAAAGCTCTTTCAAACCGGTTAAAAAACTCAATTTATAAAAAATAACGAAAAAATATACTTTTGTAAAAAGGAAATTTCCTATTTAAAAGAAATAGCCATTAAAAGTATTATCCGATTGTTTCCTTTTAAACTGTCGCATTAGAAAAATTAAACTTCCGGATTTTCTAGCTTGTCGAATCCATTTTCTGTTGATACTTTTGTACAGGTGTCTTAAATGATTGGAAAATCCACCCCATTATAACAGTTATTGTTTTCCAAGCTGCCTTCCAGCGCTGCTTTTTCGTAGAATTATTTTTACAGAAGCAAGCATTTGCTTCATGAATGCATTAAGATTCCATGCACTGACATCAAACAATGAGGAAACGTGGCATTAGCTGGGGCGTTCCACCATTAAATGCACGATCACGAAAATTCATGGGAAAAAGTCATCACCGAGTGAACGAATCATTAAGAATCGTCTCACGTCCCAAAAGAACTTGTAGATTTTGCATCTTGGTGATATCTCTACCTATCATTTCCCACACATTTCTGAAATTTTGCCTTCATATATAGCACCTTTGGCCGTCACGAGTGGAATAAAAAACACCAAAAGAGTGCTGTGATTTGATCGAAAACATGCTGTTATGGTAATTTTTAAAGTGTTGAAGATTTTTGGTAAAAATGGGGTAATAGTCTTATTTTATGGTAATTCGCAATCAATGCCAGAGATATGGAATAGCAGAAAAATAAGAATGATTTTTGTTGCAATATTTCATGAAAGGAATTTAAACTAATTGATTGTTTCGTATGTTTGTTTGAAGATTGAACTAGTTTTAGGTGAATTGATGGAATTTTTTTTTTGTCTTTGTTTTTCAATATAATCATCAGAGAATTGAGATATTTTGCTGTCATAGTTAGTATAAATTATGAGGCCTCTATTTTTGAATAAATTAGGGAATTAACTTTCACAAGATGTTCTTTTGGTTCAAATTTATTATTATTATTATTTGTCGATGATGATTTGTGGCATTTTTTAAAGAGGACTACTTGCGTTTCGCCCCCTTAATTCAGCTGTCCGATATAGGGACATAGTCTGCCTTAATTGAATATCCTTCACTGAATTATAGAATATTAGATCCTAGTGAAAAAATGTTTAGTTATTTGTTTCAGAGAAGTTTAAAAAATATTTTTTTTCTCAGAGCTCATCTATTTTTATTTCGATTCAAAAATTGAGAGTGAATTAAAAATATGTCAAACTTTAAAAAATAGAGAAAAATATGTTTCGGAAATGAAAACAATTCATCTAAAATATTGCATGATTTATTGTGTAATCGTTAGTAGAATCAAGCAAATTATTTTAGCAATATCTCAATAAATCATTCGTCGTCCTCAATACATCATCTTTTAACGTGCATGGCACAGAATCGTTCTTATTGCTGAATGGCAAAAGTGAAATCATTACAATGGCAAAGAATCACTATACAAATGCTTTAGATTACTTCAACGGATGTTTTTACAGTTGCGCTTGATTCGGTAATTAGCGAAGCTGAAAAATGTTGTTAGAAATGCTTTGGAGAAAGCATTACATTTTCAGGCAAATCAGAGAAAATGATATGTAAAAAAATAGGCACCGAACAAGAAATTAAACCTTTTGACTAAACATTTATATGAAACGACTTTTGTGTTTAAAGCGTATATAATTTTTTCATGTGAAGGCAGTAGCTTTTACGTAAGAATTCCTTTACTTATTTCTATTTAGAATATATATTGCTTCATGTTATTGAGATAACTTAAGCTAATAGAATTACAAAATAAAAAAAACAAAAACGGAACATTCTGATGCGTCAAATGTACGCAAAGAGTTAACATGCATTAAAATAATTTGAACCGTCTCAAGATGGATAATTGTTAGGACTTAAATATTTCATATTAATCGTAAGAAAAAACAAAACAATTATTTGAGCAAACAAATCGGTCGTCAATAGCAGCTAGCTTATATTACATTGATAATCTATGAAAAGAAATACTTGAGAGAACAAAAGTATAATCTCATCAAAGCGGAGAGGAAAAACAGTATGATGTGTTATTTCTATAACGAGTTACTGTAGCCCTTGCATTTCAGAATTTCCCTTTCTGTATAATCTTTCATATTTTTTTAAATAAAATTTTAGTTATTGTAACGTATCCTCTTGTTGTGATTTCAAACACTTTTAACGGTCCCGTCTAATTTCCGCATCTTAATGGCGAGTATGGGTTTGAAGAGCAGCTTCTTCCGTGGGAAGTGCTTTGTGTTGGAGCAGATGACACGCAGCCCCCGTCCTTTGCATACAATGCCTCCTTCTAATTTTTGGAAGACTGCTGGATGGATTTCCTATCCCTGCAGCCGTCGGAAACAGGTGCACTGGCGAAAGAAGTCCCCCCCCCCCCCATCATCTGATTCTTCACGAAATCGAAACTGTAAATGAAGATCACTTTTGTTTAATCTGACCTTCAAAACATTGACTTGATTCTCAGATCGTTGAGAAAATTTACCATTCGATATTGTTAGAGTTCGTTTTCTTAATTTGTTTTAGAATGCTGAGGCACGAATCGAATTAAGTAATTTTACGTGAAAGTAGGAGCTGAGTATTTTCAGTTCATTATACCTGTATGTGAAGACAATGTAGATTATTTAGGTTATTTAATTTAGTTTAAGACTATACTTGAGCCTTGGTGTTCGGTTTCTTTTTATTCCCTTTTTAAAGAAATTAATCAGTATGCTTAATACCAAAAAAAAAAAAAAATCAAGCCGAGGGGAAAAATTAAAAAAAAAAAGGCAATTTAATACCAGAATAATAGTTATTAGAATAGTGATCGAAGTCAAATATTCTATCTTGTTTGCAATATGAACTAAGTTACAATTAAGAGTTCACTCACAAATTCCCGATATCGAGATCACTAAAAAGGGAAAATCAAGTAGTTTAAAAATTTTGTGAAATAGAGGACCTGAACATTATTTTTAATATTAGGGTAACCAATCATCATAGCTCATTTTACCTCTCTTATTTTTCTTTTATCAATTTTATTAAAGAACTGGTGTAAAAAATAATATTTTCTCAAACGGAGAAGATGCTATTATAAGCTTTTGCGTTAGAATAAATACAAATCCATTGCTTTCTTCGCTTTGATGTAAGGACTTATTTTATAGTCTATTGCCTATTGTAAATGTCCTTAAAAATTTCTGCGTCCTTTTGAAATTTCCTTTTTTTTATTACTGCGAAAACCTATAAAAATATGCCAAAATGATGCAATATTCTTAATGCCAATTCAAAATAATGATAATTAAAATTATCTTTATTATATATTGTTTAATTCTGCAGTTGTTAATAGTTGAAATTCCTTGTAGTTTATTTTTCTTATATATTGCTCAAACATTGTGAAATTAAATTCACATTTTATAATGTAGCATATTGAAACGTAAAAATATTGACTATTCCAAAAGAAAAGTAGTTACCAAATTTGTTTAGAAATATTCACTTTTGTTTAATTGATAGTTGAAATTTAATTAAAATAAAGTGATATTTGAGCAATTTACTATAGTACCATATGCTATATAGTTCCTTTTTTCCTTTTCTTTTGCCTTCTTTGAATATGTAATTCTCCCCCCCCCCCCCCCCCCACCCCCCCTTCTGACTTAACGCATTGAATATGGTTTTTTTTTTTTTTTTTTTACTTGTTCACATAGATTCATTTTCACTGTCTGAAGAAACTAATGCTGCTTCTGCTCAATTTTTATTATGAAATATTAAATTAATTCTAGTAAAATATCATAGAAAAGTTTTCTAAAAATTGTCAGAAGAATTTTAATCTGAGGAAAGTAACTTCACAGCATTACTTAGACAAATTAAATTCCCGTCAAATGTAGAGGTCCATTTCATATGTGTCTAGATACAAAACGTTTCTTGTCACTGAATAGGAATAATTTAAAACCAAAAAGTATGAGTAAAATTTCTGGAAGTTTCTAGTGACTTCTGATTTCTTCTTATTATTTATTACTCAAATTCAGTCTCCAAAATTTTTTTTGCTTGATCATTCTGTATAAAATTTTTTAAGTATGATACCTTTAAATACTTTTTTAATGTGCTTTTGTAAACTTAATACCGATTTTGGTAGTATGCATTGAAAATATATCATTAAGTTTAACTTTTTATAGACATTTTTTGCGGACTTTTTATCAAGATCGACTAGTTAAATCATAATAAAAAAATCCATTAAGTATTTAAAAATGTTATGAAGATCAATAGTTAATGATTTTTCCCGTGCCATCTTGGTATAGTTTTGGACAGAAATTCAGGGGCTTTTATTAAAATCCAAATTTTTCGAACTAATTTGGCCTTGGAAGTGTCGACTTTTCTTGTGGAAAAAGGGCAGATCATATTTATAATTGACTTGGAATTTTTATTTTATTGTAATTTTCAATACAAAATAAATATAATTGGAAAAGTATAACAGTTTTTGAGAAATAATATGTTTAAAAGGCAGCGTGGAAATTGTCACTTCTTCATGTGAAAGGAAGTTTCGTTTGCCAATTATGTTCAATTATTTGTTAATATATTACTCAAATAGCATGCATAGAATCAAAAGAAAAGAAAACGAATTATTCCTGATATTGGTTAGTGGATTGTAGTTGACAGAGAACAATTTCTATGGGATAACTATCATTTATAGATTTCACATTGTAGTGGATTTTTTTTTTAATTATTTGGGTTGTGTAAACAAAGTCCTTGTGAGTTATCAATCGTTTGGTGGTAAGGTATTCCCAACCAGAGGATTCTTCAGTATCTCATTTAATTCACCAAAGATAGGCGGAGTTGGTGGATGTTAAAATCTGATATTTAGTATCTAATTCATTTTCACTGGTGTGACGGATACGTTTGGGAAAGCAGGCCCGATTCTGATGCGGTGTTTGTTATACGGCCTTGATTGAGAATTACAAAATTTTGACCCGCAATCTAAAATGGCCCCCGTGATTGTTCAAAATAAGATATTAAAATGATTATATTAAACTGGTGTTAAAATCAATTCTTGATGTTACACTTGTTGATTTGTGTTATGCCTTGACCACTTTCAGCTTCTTAAAAACATTCTTTCTATTTTTCCGTTATCAGTCAAGGGATGTGGAATCTTAGATTGAGACACACAAACCAGTTCTTTTAATTTGTTGGTTAGACTATTTTTTATTAATTTCGTTGTACACAAATCTCATATCCTGTAATCGATTGAAAAAAAAAGCGAAAGGATATGATTTACAATTTTGGGAGTGAAAATGAACAATAATTCTTTAGATTGTGGTTTTGTCATAAATAATCGTCTAATTTATATCAGAGGATGATTTTTGAAAGTCATTGACATCGAATCCATTGAATAAAAATGCCACTGGTACACACTCACACACACACACAAAATGTATATTGCGTTCATTCTTGCGCTCTTCTTTACCCGAATCGAACAAACAAGTAGAAGAAAGATTCTCTTATTCTAATTGAAGGATGTCTCAGCTTGTTGACTTGTCGACAGAAGGCATAATTTTAGTTCCACCACTCATCCCGAACATCGGTGTCGTCTCGAACAGGTGCGGAAGTGAGTTTCGCGCGGAAGTGGATTGCCTGCATGACCGCTGCTCGTGGGAGAGCGGAGAGAGGGGGGTGGACCAGCCCTTAATTGGAGCGATATCTTTCTCACGCCTTACGTGCGCAAATGGTCCGTCTTGAATAATTCAACACGACTCTGGGTCACGAAAGATGTAAGGTGGTTCTTTTTAAAACTCGCCAAATTAAGACTTTTTTCTTTTCTTTTTTTCTCATCTTTCTACATCTCGCTGCAATACATTTTTATTTAGTCACGGTTAAACGCATTGTTTTTTTAGGTTAATTAATAAACTTACAGATTCAAATTTGTTCAACTTTAGGTATTATCTAATACTCCATTGTGCTGGTGAATTTATTCGGAGTAGAAGAATATGTGCACATGTCTTGCCCTCATCATCTGTTCACAAATCATAATTGTATAGTTTATTCTCAAATAACATTATTATGCTCTAAACGGAGACAAACTTAACCAATTAGTAAATCTGAAGACGTCTGAAAATTTCGTTAATTTAATCAAACACAATCCATAATAATTATTCGAAATTTTATAACAAGATTATTTAATTTTGCGAACGCAATGCTCTATAGAAGTTGGCTTTTGAAATGTAGAATTATGTGATTACATCCAATTTTTTAAATGGCATGTAACCTTTGAAAAAATCCAGTTAACAATTTCGCTTTCCTGAATTTTTCTAAAAACTTTAACAAAATATGATTCTATTTTCTTATATACTATTTATTGTTTCATGAGTATATCGCCCCATTATTGGATGTTTAAAAAGATTCTAAAATTAGGTGTATATTTTTTTAAATCATGAAAAGTGAATCCAAATAGGTGCATCAATGATGCGTTAAATTAAATTATTTACGAATGTTTGAAGAGAACTTTTGCTATAATCCACTCAAGCGAATCAAAACTGTTCGTCTTAAAAAACAAATTAGTAGCTATTTTATTATTTTGCTAGAAGAGACAGTTGTTGACAAAATTTCATCGACGAATTTCTCAAATATTGTATAATTGGAATGCTCCAAAAATAATCTTTCTGTATGTGTTCTGAATTCTAGTAATTGCCTAGATGGTACAAAATAAGAAGCTTTCCTAAAATACGAGTTTTAAAAAGTTCAAGAATTTTTATTTGAATTTATTTCCTCAGAAAAGCTGGAAATAATGTATCAATTGTGTATTCTTAAAAATGATTAAAAAGTAAGATATTTAAATTTAATGAGGGTAATTGAATCATTTACCTAATCTCTTAACGCATCATTCTTTCTTAAAGTGAATAATATTACATCGGAAAGCAAGCTTGGGTTGAAAATCATATTTTTCAGAATTCTATTTTTTCATTCCATTCATATATAAAATGCTCTTTTGAATGAAATCTTGTCTCAAAAATTATAACTTACTATTTATATAAATATTCCTGTTTTTTTTATATACATGCTTTGGAAGTGTGCACCCTTTAATTTCAAAGTTGATGTTACCAGCATTAATTAATTCGAAGTCAAATGAGTCGAATGCTAAAGAAGTTTTTTTGATTATATACTGAAAATACTTAACTGATTATGCTTTTAAGAAAAAATATTAATAATGATTAAAATGAAATCTGCTATGCATATTTCAATATATCATGTCAGAACATCATTACTTGAACGGTCAAACACCACGTTCTCGCGCAAGTTCAATTATATTTTTATTCATTTTAATTGTTTCATTGAATGAATCACTTTAGCACTGCAAACGATTAAAAAAAACTTTGTTTCGCCTTTATTGTTAAAAAAATATATAACATTTCCTATTTATTTCATTTCATATAATCACGTGCTCAAAAAGACATTTTTCTAGGTTTTATTGGCTGTAGTCATTAACTTATTTTTTCAATCAGAGCTTTTGTAAATGGGATGGCATTACGTTATTAAAAGCTGATTTTTTGAGATGCTCATGTATGTAATAAAATTTTTATCTTTCCCCTACGGATTTTTGTGACGCCAAAAATCTCATCCTCAAAACAGCGTCATGTTCTGACATGATAAAAATTAATTTTTTAGTTTATCTCAAATATTATGTTATTTTTTAAAAGAAAATTTTGAATTTTAAGGAATGCTGCTTCTTAGTATTTAAAAGATTTGTGAATATGTATGCATTGTTATCTTGATAGTTATTTGAATAACTATCAATGATATGCACAGATTTTAAATATCACAAGTCTGAATTTCGTCAGAATCTTTTTAAAAGCACTCTTGTTGTTATTTACCATAAATTTGAAAAATTAGGAAGGATAGTTCTTTTAGTTCCCAACATCCGGTAGGAAGTACAATGCCCGTGCGAAGTCGAGGAGAAAGTAGAGCGTGAAAAACTTGCGTCGGGAAAAAAAAGACATTTTTCTTGCCAGCATCTGGCTGCACTATTTGTCTTTTTTTTTTATCAGAAAAAAAAATCCAATTTACCAGTCTGTCAAATGAGGGGATTAACATATTTGCTTTGGATTAGCGTTGTTGGGACACCCCACAAGGTTTCACTCTACTCTCCACATCCGCTGGCTGTAATCTCGAATTCCATTTCGTTTTGAATGGTAAACTATTTGCAATGTCATTGACTTGAACCGTTTAAAGCGAAACGGTTATGTCGCTGGAATTTTATTAATCGTTATTTATGCATGCTTTACGAGAGAATTTGGGAAAACACAAGAGTTTATGAGGAATCACCATTCATCCACAGAATATTTTCTGTGCAATCGAATTGCATAGGCAGGATTCCGTTTTGTTTTCCAGAGGCATTTACTTGACACTTCAGTACCTTTTTGAATTATATTGACAGAATTAAATTAATATTACGCGCATTCCATTTGAAACCAGCGTATTTTGTTCGACTACCTGTTACCATCCAGACGAATTCATTTTCAAATCATTTGAATAAATTTTTGACCTTCTTCGAAGTGATTCACTACAGGAATTTTTTCAGATCGTAAAGCATCTATGTTTCCTTTAACCACTTAACTGCTTTGCCCGTATGCCGTACGTGCATCGATTTATCGAATTTTGATAGTTGTAGGCAAAAAAAAAAAAAAACATTCTTAACAATTATAATTCAATAGTAAAATGACTTTGAATACGTAGATGAGTCAAGTATTCGATGGATTTCCATTTGAATCAAAATTAGAAAATATTCCCGAAATAGAAGGTGTCATCTTATTAGATAGTAAAGAAAATAAAACTTTTAAGTTCACATCAACCTTCCTAGTCAACCCTTTGCACTCCGAATAATAATTAGATGCAAAATTTTTCACCTAATACAAAGATTTGTTTATTGCTATGAATAATAAATATACATGATTCTTTTAAGTCGAATTACTTTGAAAAATTAATCTACATCTCTAATCATTATGCAGGAATTTTTAACAATTAAATTTGAAAAATAAATAAATAAAACGTCAAATTAATGCACAATCTTGAATGGTGAATCAGAGGCACCATCGGAGCGCAAAGGGTTAATTCTGAATATTTTTCACGATCGAATTATCTCAAATCGTAGGAAATCTGCGTGTTTAACACATAGGCTGCCGCTTGAGTCTCCCAAGGTTCACATATACTGTCTATTTTGTTCACATCACTTATCTAATTAGATGATACCATAATTATAGCTAAAGACAGGATAATAAAGGATTTAATTAGATCATGTTTACACATTGGCTACTACTTGACTCACCTGTGATTCCCATCTATTATGTCATTTGTTCACATAACCTATCTAATTACGTGACTTTTTTATAAATACTATGAAGAGAAAATGATAATTTAATTATATAAATCGACAACAAATCATCATGTTAGAAAACCTGTTATTTCATTCATTTTTGCTAATATTTGTTTTGTTCCTGAGAATCAAAATATGTCTAACAATGAAAAGTTTGTGCTTTGACTTTTTGGTGCGGAAAAAGAAAATATTCCGTTTCATTTGTAGTATCTTGTAATAATCGATAATAATTGTTGTATCTTGTAATAATCATATAGAACTAAAGCGTTAGCAATCATAAAGCATCAAAATGAAGTTATAACTCACATCAAATTTCTTTGTAAAGTATATAAAAATATTGTATATAGTAATGATTAGATATCATTGATGTATAGAAATATTTCTGTTAATTTTTGGTCTTTCACTGCCATTGATGAAAATTTTATAATTATTTTTGCTCTGAAATATCAGAATAGCCAGAAATTTAGGACATTTGTACATCGCACAACGTTTTCAATATCTCTTATGAGAGATTTTTCAAAATAATTATGTTATAAAGGGTGGCTATGTTTTTGATTTAATATTTTTGTTACCAATATGGTTATCGATTCATTGTGATGTTCTTTCAAACGATCGTTTTTATAATCAATGAACTTTGCTCAGAATGATGTACAATATTTTGCATTGCCTTCAACCGCCATTCATGTTTTAGTGACTCCCAGATCGTATGCTTTCTCTAAAAAGAAAATGTTAATATTTCTGGGGTTTTCTTTAAAAAATAAAATAGAAGGGAGAAAAATCAGAAAATAATGAGTTAAAATGGAAATTATTTTAAACTCAAAACTAAATAAATATTTTTATTTTTGTGACTCTCAAGCACATAAACACAGTAATTTCAGTTTAGAAATCGCATAATTAATGTTTTTTTTTCCTGTATAGACATTACTTACAAACACTGAAAATTGTTTCGTGTTGCCATTGATTTTGAAAATTGCTTAAGGATGCTCTTAAAAGAAAATTTTAGTGCTTTCTAGAAGTCCATTATTCAGTCTTCATACCATTAATTATATTTATATTTCTCAATTTAATTGATTTTTTAATCTTACAGGTATGCTGTATTATGCTACAGAAAAATTGGCCCAGATTAGTAACCCTAAAAGAAAAAGGACTTATCTTAAAACTTAACCGACCATGTTTTTTATTTATACTGATATAACAATAACTAATAGTAATTCTTAACCTAGACGAAAAACCAACATAACTGATGGCCTAGTTTGTTGTGTGCTACAATTAATCTTATTGGGTGATAGTATCTGCCCAAGTTGAATGGAAAATCTGCATTCAGTGTTAAGTATTTCTCCAAGTTTTGGAAAGGAATTCCAATCGATGCCTTATCCATTGCTTTAGTCGGTCATCCTAGGCATGAGTGCTCTGTACAGTCGAGATATCGCAGTCTTTTGGGCAGGCGTTTAATCACAAGACCTTGTGTGAGGTGGAGCATGACCCATCCTGGCTGTTGTGTATTCCATCCTGTCTGATGGCGTACCTGTTTCACGGTGCTGGTACCCTTGATCTGCCGTGCATTAATAGCTGAAAAGTATGCTGCTGGCATTCGCAATTGAAGCTGACCAGAGATATCCGTGTGGCATGGGCATCTAGATATAAATGCTTCCGGTTTTTGAACAAAAAATATCAAGGGTCTTTATATTTGACGTTCTATGTTGAGTGATTGTTACAATGGGCTAGTGTTTTTGAAAAATTGCCAGTTGAAATTGAAAATTCATGACTTGAAATATGCTAAAGCTTTTGAAATCTCAAATTTAAATATTAGGTGGGGGAAAAAGAAATCCATTATTATTTTACAGCCATCTATCGAGAAAATAATGAATTTCTTTTTTTCTATTATTTTCAAAAATTCCATATGGAAATAAAATAATGGAAAGAAATCCATTATTTTCGCGGTAAATGGCTGTAAAATAATAATGGATTTCTTTTTCCCCAACCGAATATTACAATAATTTAATTTGTTATATTTTATGATTATTATCATTTGCTATTAATGATGAGAATAAATTATGATGTCGTTAGAGCACATATTAGTTTTATTGCATTAGTTCTTCATTTCATATGGCCATGAATATCAATTTAAAAAATCAAGGGCTCCCTTTTCACAATATTCTTCGAATGACTTAGCATTATTTGAAGAATAATTTCGATTCCTTTTTTAATCTGTTATGATATTAAATATTTTTTAAATCTATTTGCATTTGAAAAATCTTTCATTTAAAGGATTCTTGCATCTTCATCTTCAGTCTTTATTGATGTCTTTCATCTATAAGCTACTAAGTGTACAAAACGTGTAATCTGATTAAATCTGGCTCAAAATCTTTTCTTGTATCATTCGATGCTTGAATATAGATGGATGGGTAATATTAATATTAATAATGTATATATTATATTAATAAATTATTATGAATTATGGATATATTGTATTAATGAATTAATATTATCATTAATTATATCAAATCTATTTTCCTTTTTGTGGAGAGTTTCATGCATTAATAAGAATTTCCAAATAAAAATAAATAAATAAATCTATCCCAGTATCTTTTTATTAATTTTATTGTCGTCACTTTATTGATTACCTTTTGAGCCTTTATCGCTTGTAGTCTCTTGAAGCTGAAGGGTATATCAACTCTTCCCTTCAATTCTTTTCGGCTCCATTCAATAATTATTTTAGATCAATGAAAAATTTTCAAAACATGAGAAATGGAAATTCAAAAAATATTGGTGGAATGGGTCAGAATCTTGCTATTGCCTCATTTTAAAATTGTTTCAGTTTAATTTTTAAAGAAATAATTTAGTATTTTTGTAACATAATTTACTTTGACTTACTATTAAAAAACGTCAAAATATATCTATTAATTTCTAATTAAATATTTAATTAACTTTAGCATTTTGAAAAAAGTAAAAGAATTTTTTTTCTCATATCCTAGAAAATAAAATGTACAGAGTTTGATTGAAATCGACCTCGTTGTTTTAGAAGAATTGTAGAGCATACATACATAATTCCAATGGCTTTTATTTATATTAACCCTTTATTTGCTGAAATATGTTTCCATCAATTTTTCAACTTCATTTTTACATCAGTGGTTTAATTTCCTTCGTTATATTCCTAGGGAACTCAAAAAAAATTATAATTAACAGAAATATTTTAATTAATTTAATTATTCATAAAATATTTTTAATTCCTACTGTTAGTATATATGAACTTCTTGCTATTTGGGTTACATTCAATGTTATCTTTAGAATAACAAATATAGTCCTATTATGAAGTTATAAACCAGAGTTATATGGTACTTTTAAGTACCGTCAGTAAATTAAAGGTGAAGACAAAACCTGCTTGAAAAAAAAATTAAATCTCCCTATATTTGTAACATGGTTTTTCACGGTTCTTACATAAATAGTAAGGCCGTGAATTTATCCACTTTTGGCATAAAATAACAAAGAAAACTTTCTTGATTTTTTTTCTCTTGTATATTTTTTTCACGTATGGTTTTGTTTTTATTGTGCGGATTTATTAATATCTAAGCTTATGTAATTATATATTTCTTTCATTGATTTTATTTCTTCATTTTTTATTGCATGTGTTGCTGTGGAATCGGAGACTACAGACAATTTTAATTAGCGTGTATTTTTATTGCGTAGTAAAATTATTTTTAATTTATAAAGGCTTTGAATCACTGACGGAAAATACAAATGAAATATTTCACCGAATGTAGGTTAACAAGCCATGATACATACATGTCTGTTCAGTCTTTTTATCTTATTGGCGATTATTTGCTGAGCAAAAAATCGCGGGGAAGGTAATAAAGCCCCAAACCTGACAGAAATATTTTGCTCTGGCTCAAAATATATTGTCCAAAAAAGTTACGTATAGAGTGGTTGTTCCCATTGTTCTAATATTTATTAAATTATCTTTTTAACTTATTCTGATTTGAAGAATCAAACTTATCATTAAACGTGATATTACTATTGTTTATTAGATTAGTGGATGCGCAAAATTAAAAGGATTTTGTTTCATAAATTAGTTGTGATTCATTTGTAAGACAGTATAATAAAAGAATGATGGTCTAAAATATAATATTTACAATGATTGATTGCGAAAAGCTGGGAATACTTCACGTGACAAGCTTGATTTCATAATTTTACTCCAAATCCTAATGACCTTGAAGTGTTCTGAAAGACAGTTCCTTTTTCAGTCCAGTGCTAATGGATTTTGGGAAGTTTTTTTTGTTTGGGTGAAAGGCCATTTCGATTCAGCGTGGTCTTAAAATACTGGAATTAGTTCTGGTGAATTCATAACACTTTGGCAGTAACCCCCGGAACTAATGGAATTTAAATGTGTTTCATAAAGCAGAGAAAATGTTTTCCAATTGTGATTGGTCAATTCTTGGAGTGCTGAAAAATGAGTTCTGTTTTGGCACTTTTCTCATGTTCCGTTGATTAAAAAAAAATGTTATTGAACTGAAAGTACTTGATAGATTTTTTATCAGTAAATTATTAAGTTTTAACATTTTTTTCCTCCAGATTTTACGCATAATTATTTTAACTGTGGATATTGAAAAGAGCGTTTTTTTCATTGAATTCAATACTTTAAGTGGTAATTCAAATGGACATTCCGAATATTTCCTGAAACTATGTGATATCTCAAATTCTTAATAGCTTCATTTCTCTTAATCGAAACACTGTTCTGCATTATTACCAATATATTTGTAATTCAGCGCTCAAAAGATTTTATTTAACCTAATGCTGAAATTTCAATATTGGGACTAGAGGGTCACGGGTTTGAGATTTTTTTTCTGTTTAAAATCTACTTTTTATCCTAGGCAGTTGAACATTAAATCTCTAAAGGCTTGAATGAACATTTTGAAAAGATGTTGGAGTTGTTATATTCTTCCTGCTCCCATATTGTGATTGGCGTCCAAAATTAGCCTTGTGTATCTTCGAAACAGGATGTGGATCTAACTAAACGAAACTTTTATTATTATTTGCATAATTCTTTATCTAAAATCAAAATTGTTTTATATTTAATCGAAACATTCACAAGCAATAATATTTAAAAAGAAATGGAATTCTCTATGTACTTCGTTTTAAATCAAATGAATGAAAAAAATGTAATTAATTTATTTTTAATGGAAAGTAATACAGATTTTTTAAATTTATTTAAATTATTTTTAGTCTTTTATTTACAATTTATTATTAAAAATATGCATTCTTGAAATCTATTTTTCAGATTCACTATTATTTGGAACCACTGATATGGAATCGAAATTTTTATTGAATTATTAAATGATCATTAAACTCTAGAAATATTAAAAGACTGTATTATTATTAAGAATGCACAAGTATACTATATTTTTATTCTATAGCCGATCAGTAAGTCAGTGAAAAATCGATTCCAAAATTTTATCTACGAGTTTGAAAAGTTTGAAGTTCAAATAAATAAAAATGTACTGATATTATTATATTATTTTAAGAATAATTATCTTCATTAACAGAAACTTAACAAAACAAGTACAGTTGTGTGTTTTTAATACAATGATTTTTAAACTTCACATAGACTCAAATTAGGACTGAGTTAAACCTGAAGTAAAACTGGTAGAAGTTTTGATATAATTTTCTGTCATTTAACTGACAATCAAACAAGAAGTGATCTTCATAATGAGGAGAAACTCATTTTTATAAAACTATCGTGTGTGTTTTTCCATTCTATTACATTCCACGAAGTGCATCTATTTATAATTCTTCAGTTTGTCTGGAGCCCCGGCATCTTTTCATCACCGAATTTAACTAACATTTGTGTCAAAATCTCTAAATACATTTAAACAGTTACTTACAACTTGTATTCTCTCGAGCTGGAGATATCTATTGTCCTCGAAGTAGGCCAAGAGGCTTATATCTTTTCACAGATGTCATAATCCGTCTGTCCCATCCTGTTCGAATGTTCTTACATGAGCGAATTGAATGCGGATAGATCGTTATTCAAATCCTTATGTATCTGGTGCATCCGAACAAAAGGAAGGCATCTGTCCCTCGCTCGCTTAAACCCGAGATTAAAAAAAGGGGACTTCGTTCACAACCTTATTAAATAATATGCCGATAAATTAATTATGGATTAAAATGCTTTATCATATCAAAGACAATTCATTTAAGAATCTATGATGTACCGGATTTCGATCTTCTGGTTACGGTCATGATTATAATAGTTTCTGTTTTATATATCTACTTATGCGGTTTGTTTTTTTAAGTTATTAAAAGTAACTTGCTTATTATAAAATATTTATTTAAAAAGGAATTTTGACTTTTAAAAATATTATTTCGTTTGTTTTCTTTTGTATACATACCTGCCCCCGTTTTCTTTATTTTGTCGTCTAAATATTTTAACTCCAGTATTTAGTTTTTTTTGTTCCATTTAGTAGAGGATTCAGGTATAAAGAAAATTACATTGTTTAAGAATAATTGCCTGTCCTACATTTTTTTTTTTGGTCTTTTTGTTCAAAATGTTAGATATTTGAAATTTCTAGGGGTTTTTTTGTAAGCTAAATGGGAATATTTATCAGTTTTGACACTATGACAAATTTGAAATTCAGTGAAAATAGACTTGTCTAAGAATAATTGGAAAAAATATTTTTAAATTACAGTATACTCCAGAGTATCCGGCCTAATTTGGTAGAAGAATAAGTCGAATAACAAAAAAAAAAAAACCGTTCAGATGGGAGATCTGTATATTTATTTCTTTTTACTTTTCCTTCACTATGAAAGGACAAAGTTTTATACCAAAAATTCATCGGAATATGTATTTTCTCACTTCTTATTGAGTTCTAAGCCTTACATTTATCTCAATATAATCGTAACCGCGGTCCGGTGAATCATAGAGGCATTTACCGGTAACGCGTCGAGTTAAAATAGAAGGCTCTGTACTGGTGATTTAGTTTATATGGTGCTCTACAGGTTTCAAGAATTTATTAGAGAAATAGTAAATTGAGGACTATAAACTGTTCAAGTTATAATATAAATTCTGTAATGCCTAATTTAAATGCAGTAACCTTAAATAAAACATTTACGTAAGTCGTGTCTAATTCTTAAGAAAATTAGCTCGAACTAATTTTATTTTTCACTGATAAATGATTACACAGATGTGAGAAGATAGATTGCCAAAACTTAGTTTTTAGATTTTGAAATGACTGAATAGGCAGACGTCTTGTCATCTTCATTTAGTAGCGATAAACGAAAATTAAACCAGACACTCGGGATTGTACTGTATCTTTCTTATTAAGAGACAATTACTAAAATTATAAATCATTCATTTAAATTTGAGTTCTTTTATTATGATGCATTTACTTTTTTTAATTTATTGAACATTATACATTTAACTTAAAAGTAACCGTTGGAATGAAACATTAATTTATCAAACCTTATCCAAATATTTATTCCCTGTTGGAAAAAAAAACTGTTTCTAGTATTTATCGTATCGTATAGTTTTGTGAAGATCGAAGGAATTAGTTGCTAATTTTTTCATAGTATATCCTTTACTTTTCATTTTTTAGTCAGTATATTGAAAATAGTTTTCATTATAATAAAAGAAAAACCTTTTAAGTATACAATTTGACAAATGTAAAAAGAAAATTTATGGCGATGTTTCGATCGCTTTTTTAAATAGGAAATATATATGACCAGGAATAAACGAATGATTCAAAAGACTAATAATTGATTTAAATACTAATGAAAACCTTTTCCCACTATTGATGCTTATAACAACATTCGTTTAGAGCATTATTCCGCGCACAGCTATTTTTGATTATAGAAAAGTGTCGGAAATAATCCTACTTGCCTCCATGAGGGAAGGGACATGTGTTAAAGTAAGCCTCTTTACTTTCTAATCTTTCATTTTTATTACAGTATTAGCGGGTGAGGGAAGGAATAGTTTTCCTCATAATTTTTGGGGTCCTAGTTTTTAAGGAAAAGCTCTTTCTCAAAATAGTGTACAACAACTTTATCTGCTAAATATAATTTATCAGAATACATCATTTTTTGATTCAAAATATCCATTTTTAACCGAAATGAGACTGATTGAATGAATGTGTAGTATTATTCTGTTCAAAGAATTCTTTACCTAATGGTTATTTTGTAAATATTCTAAATGACTCGAAATTATACGTGACATATTTAATAGAGATATCCCACTAGGGGAAAAAAGAAAAAAGGTCCAAATCGACAATCATAAACCACATCAAAGGAGAAGGAAATCGAAAACTACTTAAAAACTGAAAAGCAATTGTTATTGTCTACAAGTAAGAAAAACCAATCTACAATTTAGAAAGAACCTGAATTACAACGAATCAAAAGCTTGGGAGGGGGAGTACGGCGGGAGGAAAAAACAAGCAATCATACGCTTTGGAATCCTGAAAAATTGTGCAATTGGTTTGAGTTTTCAATGTTGGCGGAATCTTTGAAAATTGATCATATATACAATTACCCAATTTGCTTCGATGTGACTCATAAAGATTGTTATTAGTGAATTTAAAACTTTAATATCTTAAGAATTTTGTTCTTTATTTTAGTAAAATCCACAAATTTTAAACCTAAATGGGGGATATTTGCATTTTAGAATTAAAAAAACAGTGCTTTTACACTTAAATTTGATCTGAAATTTTATGAATTATGTGTGCGGAATTTCCCGAATTAAGGAATGGAATTACCTACCAACGAGGTGGGTAAATACGCTTATATACTTTTTAGAAAATCGATTACTTTGAAAAAAATAATCTTATCGGACCAAAAAAAAACTGCTTTTATTTCGTTCTGAATAATTGCACTTAATGAATATTGTAAATTATTCAGTGAAAAATCATTAATAAATTTACTATTACAAAGTGTAATAGTAAATAAATTATTTTCAGCACGTGCAATTCACTATTCAGCATTTTGTTGTGTAACAGAAATATCGGTTTTGATAGTCATTTTCAACCTTTAAGTTTTTAAACTCTATTTCTTAACGTTTTATATCATGTTTCAAAAATGATGGATCTTTAATCGTGTATCATGTATCTTTAAATAATGTGTTTGAAAAATTGCATACATAACTGATGGAAAATGTAAGTGAAAACTTGCAAATAATACGTAAAAATTGTTTCTAAAATAAGTAGCTGATATTTAAGGATTTAATGCTCAAAATATATATAAAAAAAGAAACTACATAAGACTGACAGGATTTTTTTATGTCTAAGCCGTAGCATATTTTCCCCCTAGACATATCGCTTAGGTTAATTGTTTAATTTCGGTAATTTTGATAATTCTGCGTTAATTGTCCAAGTTTATGAATTGCTTCCTTTTAACAGACGTGATGTCTTTGTAAAGCTCTCACTTTTGAGTATTAAGCAACTTAAAAAAAAGAAAAAGTTTCCCTTTTCATCTCTTTTTAGTTGAGAAATAAATGCACGCAGTATTAAACGCTTCGCTCTGTTTCCCACGCTGTGGTAGTAAAATTTTGCATTCTTTATGCCGTTTCTCTTGGAATGCATTCTTTTTTATTTAAATGTTTAATGCAACCCATATCGAACAAAATGCCGCTTTTTTACATTGACTTGATTGTACAATTTTGTCATTTAGCATTAAAAAAATAAATATTCGTTTCAGTGACTTTTATTTAACCCCCTTCCGTGTTTCTTTATTTTGAACGAAATAATATTCTAACAATTCAAATGATTTACAATAAATACATTCTTTTCTTTGAATACAGAACATAACAAAAGAAAAGTTCGACTTTAATTTGTATTTTTTAGATTTCATGTGCACACATAAATCTTTGTTTTAAAGTTATATTTATATAGTTAGTAATATATTACATGAAGCCATTCGTAAAAGTATTATAATTTTACTGCCTATATAATTATATTTATTGTATCTGACTTTGCTTCTAGACTTGGGTAAAAGTTTCTATCTTCTATAAAAGAATAAATTTAATTTCTCAATTTCGACTTGTTGATGTTACACATATGGATTTTCTTATACGTATCTATAGGTACAATTCAGTTTATTTTATTTCGAAAATCAAAAGGAAAAGAAAAAGCTGTCATCACATAAGATATTTTAAAGCTAAATGTTTTGGTCCCTATAGATCCCTATCAAATGCAACGCTATTATATATTAAAATTGCTCGATTCGTTGAAGGTCACGTAGCCATTAACACATGCTTTTTGCATATGATATCAGCATAATAATGCTTTAGGAACAGGTGAACTAGCAAAATAATCCATTTTCATGAAACGAAGAGCATAATCTCTCCTTTTATTGCGGTTTTTAATGTTTTTTCTCAATTCTCGAATTTGGAGAAAGTACGTGTTTGACTATCTCCTAAAATGCGGAAAAGCTATCCTGAAGTTTTAATAACACCTGTTAAAGCATTTCAGAAAAATGCCAAATAAGCCTTTATAAAAAAAATTCATTCATATTATTGAATTTTTCATATTAATTGAAAAGATTATACTATTCTCATCTTTTCGCTGTTTTTCTTTTATTAATTCAACAGTTTAAGTTACAGTAATAAATTTTTAGTCGTTACGATTAGCAGTTGATCAAAATTAGTTGCGTAATTCATTAAAATATTTAAATAAACTTTTTGACGGACTAGTTGCACTTAAGCAGTAAATGGAATTCATTAAATCGAAGCACATAAAGCTAAAATTTATACAATTCTCATCGTATATATTTTGTTTTATTATTTTAACTTCCTTCAAAAATTTTTTAATCTTCTAGAAAGCGCACCATTTGCATCAACATGAATGCTTATTTTTTGTATACACTTTTATAAAATTTAAAAGATTTATTATTAAAATTAAATCATAATTTGGTAAACTTGATATAGTTATGGGTATTACTTAAGTACACACCTTTTTATATTACAAAAATCTTCTGTTTCTCTTTTCAACATTTTCAAATTTTGCTCTTGTTATAAGAAAGCAATGTGCTATTCTCTTCCCGCATTCATTTATTCATAAGTGTGTTTGCCAGCTTTCGGAAATATTTTTTTCTAACTAGATTTTTTATTGCTCGTTGAGTGATGGATGGGCTCTATTGATTGAAATCAATTTTACATTCAACAATTGATTTTCTTTAAACAGCAGAAATTTATGTTATTTCAGCGGTCACGCATATCTCTGAAATACAAATAGCTAATTCCCACTGAATTCGGAATTTTGACTAATAGTTCGTCGACGAAACACTGCAAGCATATCGTAAGTCAGGCTTTCCTAGTGCACTTTGTTAAAAAGATAAAAATGAAATACTTTTCTAGTGTACCTCTTGTATATCCGCACCACCTGGAAAATCAAATTTCGTTAGCTTTCCTCTTCCTATAAGATTTCTGATTTATTTTGTTTTCACTTCATTCATAATTTCGAAAATAATTAAATTTATTTCAATTTCCATAAATAATAATAAAAAGAATTATTTACCTTCTACTAGAATTCTAAGGTGCAAACTTGGAAGAAGAGGAATGGATATTTTTAAATGATAATTCTTATAGGTTGAATACTATTTATAAATTAAGGCTGCATAATGTTGGAATTATTCAAGATGCCGAATATGATCAAATCTTTTCACTTTGAGCTACTATATTTGGCAAATAGTTATCGCTTGAGTGCTAGATGATCATTAAAAAGTGATTTTTTTATTAAAAATGAATCAAGAAACTATTTTTTTTATTAACTTCGAAACATATTTACAGATAAATCACTTTTACACTAACAATATGTTTTGTACATTTTCCAACAGTTGTTTCGTTGTTGTAGAGGTTTTATTTATTTGTATTGGCATTGTGAAAATATTGAACACTTTTTTGTTGTAATTACTTTATTTTTGCTACAATTAATGAGTAAATTTAGTAATTAAAACAAATGAATGTCCGTACGTTCTACCATGTTTCGTATTAGAAATTCGAATACCCTTCACTTTTTTGGACCGTCGTCAATATAAAACCCATTTCCTTTGTGAAACTTTGACACAAAATGCTGGGAAATGTAAATTTTATTTTCTTTCATTGAAAATGTAACGCCTAGCATCAATTAGTTCAACTCTTTTTTATGTTATGCTTGTTCTGTTATGGAATTTGAAGTTTTAAAATAAGAAAACGCCTAACGTCTGTTGTAATCATTCATTCATGTGCATCGCACAGTAAAATTCATGGCCTCGTTTTCTTCAGCTTTCTGCTTAAAAAAAAAGGAATAAAACTTGTCTCAAAAAAGAAGAAAAAAGGAGGATCGGTTCAGGATGTTTCTTATAAAATCGGATGAAACGAAATAAAAGGAAAAGACGAGTTTGCATAAATGAAAGCAATTGTTAAAGCCCATTCCTTTAGCATTGTTTTCCACTCATTTGTATAGCTTGCTTAACAGAGCTTGAGGCGGGCCGACTCGTCCTAATTACCAGTCGCTGTGGAAGGGTTGAAGAAGCCAAACGATAACAATCGACAACGAAGGGAAGTGAATTGAGTGGGCATGAAGAAGAGCTACTTGAATCGCATAAATCTTAATTGGGCAGCTATTTGCATGGCCCCGTGAGCAAATGACATGGATTGTGGACGAGTGTTTGCTGATCGGGAACAATGAATGCCTCTTTTATTGATGGATACCGCCAATTGATATTCGATTGTGAGATAGACTTTCATTATGGTTTATTCTGCTAAAAAAAACTAATTGATTCTTAATGCCTTCTTGATTTTTTTTTTCTTCTTTGTTTGTTACGTATTATGACTAAAATTTTATTTGTTAAAAAAATATTTTTTATCAAAGGAAGTTTATTGCTAATCATTGTGATGATTCATTTATTTTCTCTGAGTTTATTCTTCACTCTGCAATTTCATGAAGGGAAGGTGAGGTTTTAAAAATTTTCTGAAGACTTTCGATATCATTCACTAAACTGCTTGAATTTTTTTGTGGTGCCTTTAGAGTGTCTTGAGAAGTTAATGATTCGTAGAATTAAGATTTGACCAATATTTAAAATTGAATAGTGCACTTTTAAGAATTCACAATTCTTATGAAACAAAACGCTTTAATATACATATATTAAAAATAAAACCATGCGTGTATGTTAACATTCTGCAAGCCAGATTGTTGAACTTATATATCTACTGTATGAGCAATTTTTTTAAATGTTTCATAAGTTAAGATATATACTCTGGGATTTTTCTGCTATCATACTTACACTGTTTTAAAATACAAAATAATTAATTAATAATTAATTCTCATATCTCTTAAGTAATAAATGGACACATTTTGGTTGAATTCTGCCAAAAGAGTGGAATTTATAATATATGTAGCCGCAAATTTACAAAATGCATACACTTTATTTACAAAATGCATATTTTCTTAAATTATTTAATACAATATTTTGGAAAATTTCAATGAATATTAAGTAGCTTGAGTATATATTTATGCTTTCTCATATACAAAGTATACGGAAAGTTACAAATCTGGATTTTGACGAATCTTCACCTTTTATATATGTAATTAAGTTCGAAAAACACATGGAAAATGTCCAGCTACCTGTTGATGACAAAGATACTCATGAACGCTTTGCGCTAAACGGATGAGATTTAGTACACAGTACTTACACCAAATTTTTAAATATCAAACAAATTTTGAGCAAACCCCGTTCATAAGAACTCCAACTGTTCGAATATATACAATAACTGCAAAACGAAAAGAACTAGATGGATGAAATTCGTTACACAGATTTAACCACTATAGTATAAAGATATCTATGGAACTTTGAATCAAATCGGATTGAAGGTTGATCGTCTGTCGGTCTGTACTTTCAGAAACATGTAAACGCGATAACTCAAAAACGGATGACTTAAATATATCAAATTAGCTTCGGGATTTTATCACTACAAATGTAGCATTAAGTCGAATTTTCGGTGTAATCAGTTGGAAAATTCGCGCCTAATGCAAAGATTCGATTTTCGGATATTTTTAACATCATGCCAAGGATGAATAGCCAAAATTCTCGCCAAGAATCATACAATATATTCAGGGGGTAAAAATGCTGAATTATCGCCAAATGTTAGCTTTAGTACGCCAATACCATCCAAGACATTCTCTGAGATGACTCTTTAATCAGAAAACACGCAAGAAAGTTTTGTTGAGATCACTCACCTAGTTATATTAGAATAATATTTAGTAATTGTTATGAGTGTTAAAATTGTTCATTGTTATTCCAAAGTATATTCTTTTCCGAAGTCTTCTTTTTTTTCAATTAATGACGATTCCTTTGCCATCGTTTTATATTTTCACGAGGAAAAAAAATTCGTTACCTTGAACGGCTTCACTAGATGAGATTTTTCTGTATGTGGGTGAAAAGATTCACGTTGATATATCCATTTGATAGGTTAATGGTGGGAATGAAAGAGCCATCCTACCTCAACCGGAAACGTGAACTCGTCTCTTCTTATCATTTAATGAATTGGGATAACCGTGCAATTTCGCACAAGGTCAAAAATAATCGACTGGCAACTCTTTCTTGTGTCATTTACTGCACGTGCAAGTTCGCGAATAAAGCAGTTTTTCTATTCTATAAAGCTAATTTTTTTTATTTTTTGAACGAAAATTATTTACTATTGCATGCTAAAATTGATTCAGAAGCAGATAAAAAGCATCAGTAATTTGAATGCCATTTTCATATTTATACATGTTTCTGTAACGATATATGATTCATAAAATACGTTTGTATTCGATGGTGATTTAGAGATGATCACAAATCGATTTATGCGCCCCTACCTAAGGCAATGGTAGGGGCGCCACGCCAATGCTGTTGCAGTGGTCTTGTCAATCAATCTAATTGACAAGACCACTGCAACAGCATTGGCGTGAACTAAGGTTGAATCATAAGGTTCATCACCGGCCGCGGTGCAAACCTTCCCGTGGGAAGCAGGTTCCGTCATTAGTAGGAGATAACCGACATCCAACATTTCTACACATTGTGGCGTGAACTAAACCACCTTACAGGAAGCTTCTCATCTTCATTTCTGAGGTGCCCTCGGTGGTACCGATTTAGAGATAGTAAAATTATTTATTGTTTGAGATGAGTTACGCTGTAGATGAGTAAAGCAATTACTTTATTTGTATAAATTCAACAATTAGTTTTTAAAAAGTCAAATTTTTAAAAATATAGAAAATGATCTGCAAAACAACTGATTTTTTTTTTCTAATTGAAAAGCGAAACGCTAAACATTTTGAAATGCCTTTAAAAGATACCGAGAATAAAAGGTATTTGAAATTCCTTTCCAGTGAGTTATGAAATCTGAAATTTCAATATTTTTCATGTTAACAAGAAGTCGTCGAAAGTGTTTAGTTTTAAATCAAATCTATATTTGATTAAAATTTATGTTGCAGATGGGATTATTCTTTCTTTCTTTTTTATGCGTATATGCCGCTTATAAATAAACGAACAATTACTGTTAGCAGAACAATTCCCCAATTTTCTAGATGACTAATGCTTAAAAGATGTCAAGAATCCTCAACTACTTGTATTTAAGAGTATGTTTTTTTTTTTCTTCAACTAACGTCTTGTCTATTGAGAATTAAATTGCAGGATATCCTCTGACAAGGAACCACAGACTAATCCCAGTTTTGAGATACGACTTATAGATACCACATCCACGAGTTTTTTCCCCAAATTCCCATCAATGTCTTTTGTCTTCTCCTTTAAACTATACAATTTCGCTTTCACTTGGACGACAATCGTTAAGTCTAATAGTGCATTGTTTTTTTGCTGTGGGAGAGCAATTGTTGTTCGGATAACGATCTGTCTTTATTTTTAGCTTGCGACATCGCCTTCCGTTTTGTCTATTGTTGGAAGTTTCCCTTTCGCTTCACAGTCGCGTGCAGACTCAGAGCATTGCTGTCCGAGCAGTTTCTTGTCGTGAAGAAAGCGAGAAGCAAAAGCGGTTAGCCTTCACCCGTCGCCCGGGCGCCGCCCCTCTTCGGGTCAGCCCGCATGCAGATGGGCTGTTCGAAAGGGCCTTTTGCCCGTTCCGAGGTGTGTCTACAGTTCAGAGATGACCCCGGTTGTCTCTATTGTAAATAGTCTATCACCTACGCTCTCGTAAGCCTTCTCGATGCCAATGACCTGAACACTTTGGGAATGCGAAATAATTTTGCTTTTTGCTAACCTTGAACTAAAGATTATTAAATTCAAATCATAGACGGGGTACAGGTATAAATTTTATTAATGTTTCTTTGAGATTTTTTTTATTGCTATTCATAAAATAAATAGTTGTCTAAGATACATCACTATCTTGTTGCCTGTGTGAATTGATTAACTTTTGAGAATATAATAATCATGAATTCATATGGAAATGAATCAGTCCTATGCGAAATTTTATGATTGTATCATTCTTTTTCTCAGCATTAAAACTGGTTGAGAATTCTAAAACTAAATTTAACAACTTCTATTCAACATTAATTGGAGTTTTTTATAATAAATATTTTATATTACTTGAATAAAAAGATTTTATTTTGTCTTTTGTGTATGGTAATGAATACTATTTTCTGGCATTTAATACTTAACACATTTTAGGATGAGTGCCATTTAGAATGGAAATAAAAGTTCTAATTTAAAAGCATTTTAGTTTCTTTATTTTCATTATACAGTTCTTAGAAGTATAAATGTATTTTCTTTCTTACTTGAGTGATTTGAATACTCTCATGACCATGAAGGAAATAATAAACTTGTTAGATTTCATGTTAAATAAAAAAAGTGCCAAAGCTAATTCATAGTATAGTAAAATAATTCAAACTGACTGAATTTAATCATAGTAAGTAGTAATAGATTCCCTAACATTTTATACAATTTTTAATTATGCTACGATTTTAGCTTAATATTGTTTGCAACTCCAATGGGCAACACGCAATGATCACCAAATTTAAATTTCATGCTGATTGTATGAAATTGTATTATGAAGCATGGGAGGAACTGAAATTGCATAGATTTGCATGTCGAAATACCGGCATTTTTAATGGCTCGGTTGTTTTGAAAAGTGCAGTGTCATTAAAAGGATTTTGTACTTCGTTCCTCTTTCCATTCATCAAATGATTTGAGGTTGAAAATGATGTCATTCATACAGTTTAGTGATTCAATAGAATTTTAATTCACTCAATGTTTAAGATTAAAATAATAATTCGATTGATTTGAAAATACATTTAAAAAATACTAAGTGTGAAGATGAATGCAAAAAGACCAAACGACAGTTTTGAATAACTTATAATTATTGTTTTCATATTAAGTATTAAAGTTATAGTTATAAATGAACGTTTTAAATAATTTTTTAAATAATTACATTACATTTATACTGATAAAGAAGTTCAATAAACAGACATTGAATAGCATATTAAATACAAGAATTACTCTTTAAAAAAAGACTTAAAAATGTTTATTATTTTTATTTTAAAGAATTGTATATCTAATACTTGTAAAATCTAAAAATAAATATAAAGATCAATAGCAATGAAACATTTGACATTTTTTACAATTTTTAATTGCAATTTCAAATTATGGGTGCTATTTTAACATTATATGAATAGGTGATTCAAAAAGTGTGTGGGGAGAGGGGAAACCGAACATTTCAAATTTGCCATATTCCATTATGTTTTCTTGGCAATTTTTCTATGCTTTTAGGCCTTGTTTTAATGTTAGTTATCCATTCCCAAACGTCATAAATAACATATGTTTTTAAGAGTTTTGTTTTCAAGCCACTCCACCTGTATTTTTCTTCCCCTTAATTCTTTTAAGTAGTTGTTCTGAATGAGCTTTTGAGGACACAAAAACAATGAGCGGAAATTCGTGCAGTGGGTAAGTGAAACGGCCCCTCCAGTAAACCCCTCGACCTGTTCCGGCACGATACTTTGCTGTCACGATTTTGTTGGAACTGAAAGGAAATGAGGAAACGGTCAGCAAAAAACGAGTTGTGGGGATATCCGGCTGTGACAGATCGCCGGATGGTGACCGGAAGTTACGATTCCTACAATGTATTTCGAATCGAACTTTCATGGGAAAGACCCTTTCTGGGGGCATTGGCTTCAGTGTGAATATTTAGAATCAGCTAATGAATTTCGAGTTCCCTTTCACTTTTATAGGTAACAGAATGATTGTTTGTTTCTTTTAATCGAATTATATTATTCACATTTCATTTTACTTCATTTCTTAGCATACCTATTGTTTTAATCGACATTAGCTTGCTTTTTTTAAAATTGAAATTAGCAATGAAATTGGGGAAACAGATTGTGTAAATATTAAATGTTCTAATTAATTTCATTTGTTTAAAATCGTGTTTAACGATTAATTAGGGTTTCGGAATCAGCCCTTCTGTCAGATATAAGTGAGCTCGTGTGTTAAAATTTATGTTTGAGTCCTTTCTTGTGTGACAACTTTCACGTGAGATTTCTTAACTCTAAATAACTATAAATTTTAATTAAGAGCTATTAATTTTTTTATATCTAAAACATAGAAGTTATGTAATATTTTAAGTGTGTTAAGTGAAAATTTTGAGATGTTATTTATTAATTTTCAAATTAATATTTTAAAAGCCTCTTTTTTTTGGAGAAAAAAATTATTTTTAGAAACATGAAATTATTTCCCTACTGTCTACAAGAGTTGTGCTTCGGGAACTTTCTCGCTCTATATTTCGATTCAAAAACGAGTATTCATAATATGTTGGACAGTTCAGGTAAAATTTTAAGTATTTTAATATTTTTTTTTAATCTTTAAGAAGTGATAGTTTCAGATATCGGATAAAAAGACACATAAAATATATGAATGAATATGAAAGTAAGCTCATCATTTATTCCCATGTATGAATAAGATTTTGACAATTATTTAATGTGAGTAACTTTTTTGCGACATATTTATATGTAAGAAATAATTTTATTCTGACATGTAAATATTTGCCTGCGTGAATAACTATAATTAATGATTTTTGCTGAATCACTATAAAGTCACATATTTTGAATCTGATCTATGCATCTTTATTCTTTCTTGTAAAGAAATCACCCGAAACTTACAGAGAAAAAAAGCTTTGCTATCAAAAAAATAGAATTTGAAATTTTTACGAACCCCAAAGTCAAAGATTTTTCCCGAGTCTGAAAAACATTTTTAGAATTATATCCGTCTGTAAACACGAAAACTCAAAATCGCTGGAGGATAAAATTTTGTATAGAACCTTTACACCAAATTTAGAAATTTTTATTAAGTTTTGAACAGAATCCATTCATAAGAAATTTGCCTGCTTAGCTGTCCGAATACAAATGATTATGATACTGGTAAAATGAGAAAAGCAAAATGGATTATATTTTAATATACAGATTTAGCATTTTTAGTAGAGATTCGTATCAATTTTTTTAAAAATGACCTTTTATTGGAATGTTCTTTCGCAACCATGTAAACGCGATAACTCAAAACGGCAATAACTTGACTGAATAAAATTTAGTACCTAGCTTTAGAATTTAAAGTGTATTCGAACGAAATTTGTTGACGGGCATACCGTCTGTTTGTCTATACATTGTTATGCATGAAAACGCGCTTACTCAAAAGCTGAATTACTTCGATAAATAAGATTTTATTTGTAATATTGTTTCTGAAATTATAGTTCTATGTCTTGTTTTGATTTCAATCGATGAAAAAAAAGGCGTCCTGTATGCATATTCGCTTGTCATTTCTGAAATACAATGTATAAAATTTTCATTTGCAAAATGCTGAGAAAGAACACACTTTTGCTAGATATTTTGTTACGTTAGAAAAATTTCATGGGGATCAGTCATCATACTTCAATCATATGAAAATATGAAATGAAACAGAATTTTATATTTATTTTTAAAAGTCTTTTTTTTATCAAATATTCGAGCCAATAAAGAGTTGTATTTAAAATCTTGCCTTTTGCGCTGAAAGTTGATCGGTCTAACTACTATCACAGAATCACATTTCTACTGCTCGCATTTCATTCTTGTTTGGAACAATTTCGTTCTTTTCCTACCTCTACAGCGTCCTTTATGAGTGTCCACAGAAATAAATCAAGGATGCTGATGCCACCCGACCTTTGTTACCATTCACTTGTTTCGTCACGACAAGCACTTGTCATACGCCAGCAAAACGTTTTTTTAATAATGCATACTACTCCAGAAGTAAAAACTCTTTCGTGAAAGGACATAAAAAACAGATGTTTTTCAGAAAATGCGAGGGCCTTGGTATTCAGTTGCTATTTGATCTCGCGAATACCTTGAATTACTCACTTATTGTTGCCTCTGAATTTAGGGTTTATTTTTTCGGGTACATACTTATATTCGGAGCATTTCTGGTTTTTAAATTATTATTTATACATATTGTATTATTGATTAAAGCACTGTTAAGAGGAAGATAGCAAATGTGAATCAGTCTTCAGTAATAATCATTATATTATTTAAGCCTGCTTTGTGGTTGTGGTTTTCTTTAATTTTTTCACCAAAAAAAAAGAATTTAATGTAAAAAAGCGTAACAAAAAATCTTAATGGGATTTTTTTTATTATAAAAGGTAATAAGTGAACTTATAATTAAAAAATCATATCATAGGTGTACTTATAATTAAAATATCATATAATATCAAAAAGGGGATATTGGGTGTAAAAAATTAAATTCAAATGCAGAGACTTAAAAAATTGTCTCTGCGATTGAAAAATACGCCATCTTGAAAGATTTTGCGGAGAAATTTCTATTATTATTTAATAATATGAAAAAATTATTATTATTATTATTATTATTATTTGCTTATTTTAAAAAGTGATAATCATTATCTTATTCTGGACTTTCATTTGTTAGTACTATGTTTTGTACAGTGTACCCA
The DNA here is from genome assembly GCA_026289955.1 of Argiope argentata. Classification (NCBI taxonomy): domain Eukaryota; kingdom Metazoa; phylum Arthropoda; class Arachnida; order Araneae; family Araneidae; genus Argiope; species Argiope argentata. The sequence continues at coordinate 445,846 of JAOUZG010047409.1, forward strand.
CTAATATTATAAGGCAAATATTTTTTTTTTTCATGTTAGAATCGGAATAAGGTAATTATTTAAAATTATTTTTATTAGAACTCTGTTCTTGCACATGTGAATAAAATAGTTGCCGTTCAAAGAGCAATTGCTGACTGTTTTTCAGTGATAAAAGATTTCTCACTTTCTTACACCAACCTGTTGCTTTTCGTACTTCCCCCTTTCCTCTGTGCATTGCTCACGAATCCAGTAACCATCGATTCGGAATTACAAACTAAATTTATCGCTAGAGAATTATTTTCATATTCGAATTTTAGAACATGTTCCATAAAAGACTCAGAATTATAGCAATTTCTCTCAAAATTAGTCGATAGCTTAAAGAAAATACTAAATAAATTTAGGTATGTTTGAGTTTAGAAGCATATATTTCGATCTAAAAACAGTTTTTTTCCTCTTAATTCCATGTAAATTTTTATTGGCTTCAATTTTTTTAAAAAAAAATCATATTTGTCTTTAAAAAACTCGTATTTGTTTTTTAAAATTCATATTCTATCAATGTGTTTAAATATCTCATAAAACAGTTTCAATACGTACAAGAAACAAATAAAAATCCAATTTAAAAAAATAATTTAAATCTTTATTTAACTAATAATAATTTATACAGTTTTAAGGTGATAATTTATAAATTATTTTCATTTCTACTTTGAAGCTTAAATTAAATAGTGCATTTTTTGACAAATTATCGAGCTGCTCAAGTATATCTAAACATTTCTACTTTCTAGACAAACCTTTTCTAGAAAGATTTTTTTCAAAATTTGATTGAAATCTAAATTTGATGTAAACCAAATATACCGGATGCCAAATTTCATTCCTCTAGCTCTAAGAGTTCTGAGGTAATTGTGCCTAAAAGCGAATAGGCATAATGCCAAAAATGTTCAGAAGATCTGAAACATTGAAATTCGTCAAAATCTCGAGCTCTAATTTATTGACTTCTGTTTTTTTCCCCCCTTCTTCTTCTTTTTATATGTTCTTGTACAAGAAAGTAAAAAAATGCTTTCAATGATACAACTTGTGTGTGTGATTAAGAACAAATTTTAAAGAGATCCGTTGATAAAACATTTTATTTCGTAGTGAGTTGCGCTGGAAGATAGAATCCCCCCTTTTTTATATCACTTTTAAAAAGAAGAAGAAGAAACAAAGAAAAAAAAATGTCCGTTATGAAAACCTAAAAATTCAAATGGTAAACCCAGTTTAAGATTAAGTTCTATGTTAATATCACAGTATTGAATCTAAAATACTTGATAAACTTCTTTTTCTATCAAATTTTGATTTTTGTGAAATTTCCAAACTTACGAAACTTACCGAAAATACTTGAATTATTTAGTATTACGCGTTAGGAAGAAATCATGAATTAATTTGGAACGCCTGCAATCGTGAAATAATTTTAATATGAAGATTCAGAATCTTTCGAAACAAGCTAATCTAAACAGAAATGCAGTCCTGAATCAGAATGTGTTATTTAGGTAATCAAGAAAATTGGTATGTCAGCAGATTTACAGATATAGCCTTAGTTCCACTTTATTTTCTCTCCTCTCTAAATGTCAATCAACACGTTACATTGGATGTGGAACTCAATTATTCTGTCTTGTAAACTTCCGGAAAGTGATTATTTTAAATCTCTTTAAAGATTTAGTTTTTAAATAGTTATGTATTTTTAAAAGATTTCGTAAAGGCATCAGTCAATAAATTCGTCTTTAGAATATATATAATTATGCTTTAGCTTTATTCCAAATGAAATGAAATGAAATTATTATTATTATTATAGAAGGACCAATCCTAATCAAATGTTTTTAGTTTTTCTTACATTATTTTAACTTAACTTAGCGTAACAAAGCACATTATACAAATATGTTTAGACTCATATTTATTATCTTAAAGACTGTTAAATTTGGATTATTTAAAAATAGAATTTTATCATTGATGCCAACAAGCACATTATCCTTGAGAGGCAAAATGTTGTTTTAATGTTAAATTTGGTTAAAACTCATAAACTGGTGTTTCTTCATATTGCCAACGGATTTTAAGATGCATTTGCGACCTAGGCGTTGTGAGTTTCTGCCATATTTAATTTTTGATATATGACTTGTTGCGTTATGAGCGTCACTATGCATACGAACACTGAAAAGATATTTTCTAATCTTAGACAAATATATTAGGTTTTCATACTGACTCATTCAGTTGCTTTATAAAGCATCATTTAGTTCATATGAAATGTTTAATTATGTTATATTTTCGGAAAGTTGTAAATATTCTGTTAATGTAAATTTTCAAAAAACATGAACACAGTTTGAGCAGCAACATTATATTTAATTTCAGTGGATATTTTTTATGTTGCAATTTATATCAGATTTTCTCTATTAAAAATTTTAAAAAGTTTTTGCAAATATATATTTCAGAAATTTTTACGTAACTTGATTGATAGACATAACAGACTTAGCCACACAGACTGTCGTTAAATACAATACATTCTAGTTATAAAAATATTTTTTTTATTTTATTTTTAATTTCCAATTGGAGCATAAAACTTCATTTCCCCTCTTTTCTATTTTTATTTTGAAGCATCAATTTATTTTTTCGCTGTGCTTTATTTTTGAATCAGTTTAGTCATCAATAGTTTCGATTAACGTAGCTAATAAATCGATCATCTTAAAAAGAGAATAAGAATATATCTAACCATAACTAATCCGACTGAGTTTGACTTTTTTTTAAAAAAATTAATATTAATATCTTTGCAGTAATAGCTGATGATAAAATAAATCTGGTGCTGGGATTAACTTTACTGTTCAAGTTTTCTTCAAGTGAAGTTTACAAATAGCACATAACATATATTTATGTAACTAAGCATTTACTTCATATTGTTTCAAAAGGTATTTGGAGAATAACATTCTCCGTTACTTTTCGCAATATTGTTTTATAGAAATATCTGTAAACTTAATATTCTTTTCATTTTTAGCATTACCTTTGTAAAGTTACATAATACGTGCCTTTCAACGTATAAAAAGTGGTGCGCCTCGTAAAGTTTTCTTTCCATGAATTGTTATGTGCCATCTTTTGTTGCTTTCACGTGTGAAAGAATTCTCTTTTCACTTCTTCATCCAACCAATCTGACCTTGATTTTCACACATTTTAACTCATAGGGCAGCACATCCTATCCTTTTTTTTTCTTCCAAAAGCTGCACAAATGGTTTTTATTTCTACCAGTGGCACCAAAACCAGCGATAAATGAGGACACGGTGCTATAAAAATCTTTTACTTACTCTTTAAAATCCATCTCGGAGAGCAATTTATATCTCGACTTCCATATCGGAAAATCGAACAAAAGAATCTTGTCGCTTTGTAGTGACCCACTTTCGACCCTTAAGTGAATTATCCATACCTGAATGCCAATTATTTAAACCAGCGGCAACTATTTTAATCTGCATTTGATGATCTTATTCTCTCTGCCCAGTAGTGTGTGGTTTATTAGAAGATGGCATGCTTTCCTTTGAAGCACGCAGTATTTTTATCCCTTGTGTTTATCTTACAATAAATTATACCTCACTTCAATGCAAGTTGGAATAGAATTTTTTTAAATTTTATTTTAAAACAGGACAGAGCTTGAAAATCATTTATGAAAACCTAGTCATTTCAAATAATAAGTCGTATCTCATGATGCCAATAGTTTCAAATTAACCTTGCAGAGTATTATACTGTTCAATGAAGCTTTCGTTGGAATGGGCATTTGAAGTATCAGTTATCTATTAATCAGTTCTCTAGAAATCGCGTAGCCAAATTATATATTGCATAATCAGAGTTTCTGTTGCAGCATTACTTTTCGATTATAACCTATAATATATCGGTTAAAGTATATTTTTCACATTTATGCATATTGCCGTGATGGCAAATAATAGGTAATCTTTACTTGATAAATGGTATTTTTATTATTTAAATCCTTTTTTTAATACTAAAAATGGGGTATGTGATAGTAAAATGGATGATTTTTGCTAAGTAGTATATTTTATGAACGTGACAGTATTATGTAATATATTTCCCAATCTCAATACTTTATTCTTTCGTCTCTTTTTTTAATATGAAAAGCAATATTTTCATTTTAAAAATATAAGGGATAAAATTTGTATATATGAATTTAATGCACACTACTCTTTAAAAAAGCTTCTTGTGATTGTTCTGTAGAGTTCTATTTTCGACTGCTTTGTAGAGGACTATTTTTGACTACTCTGTAGAGAATTGCTCTGTAGAGAAATACTTTTGACTGCTCTGTTGAGAGATACTTTCAACTGCTCTGTAGAGAGATACTTTCAGTTGCTCTGTAGAGAGATACTTTCAGTTG
>JAOUZG010047409.1:452256-464748 GCA_026289955.1 Argiope argentata
TGTGTGTGTGTGTGTGTGTGTGTGTGTGTGTGTGTGTGTGTGTGTGTTACATTATCAGATACAGATATATTTTCAAAAACTATGGTACACAAAATTGGACCACCGTAATAATGAAAAATTCTCTTTTCTTTTGATGTTTGTAATTTCCTTCCATCCATATCTGTTTTTCAAGGGAAAGTTTGTTTATTGCATTTACTTACAAAACTTTCAGACTTTTTAATTAAAAACATAAAAGCATTATCTAAGATTATGAAGTATTATTTTACTGATACATTTATTGTTCTATAGTACAGACCTTGAAAAAATATAGTAATGTTTAATAATACTTTTATTTTATGTATATTTAATACCTTACTGCATCAACATATCTGCTTTGCACAGTGCTGGCGCAATAATAAAATTACGAAAAAAAATTTTGAAGGTCACGTCACGTGCCTCCTATTTTAACCTGTTTGTTCAGAAATTCCGATTCCTGTAAATTTACGACATCCCGCTTACATTTGACCGATCGTCTTTCAAACGCTCACTTTCAGCATTACGCAACACTAAATGGAGATTAGTACCGCTTCCTTCTTTTTTACGAACATCCCCGCGATATCATCTCCCTGCACGGTGCAAATAATAAAATCCGTGTTTTATAATTTTCACTTTACATCTTTTTTTTTATATACACCTGTTACTTCCCGTGTTGGCCAACGCCGACATTACAGACTGCGTCGAGTCTTATTTGTATTTGTGTTCAGTAATGCGTTCTGCGCCGTGCCCTCCAATCGACATGAAAGAAAGACTATTTTTTTTACCTTTCTATTCAAAAGAGTTTCTTTTGATATATAGTGAGAGTATTATTGAACGTCCGCTCGACTGCACGCTCCTGCAACCAAAGTTTTCCTCAGGGTCGAACATCAGAAAAGACCGTGAAAATGGGAGATGGGGGTACAGATAAAATATGAAAGTTGAGATCAGTGATCGCAATACCTGTTACTGCCATAGCTGTGCTCTGATATCTGTGATTTGCAGTCACTGTTATTTGTAATGCCATATCGATCAATCGCTAGATATTGTGATATGCTAGTCTTAGAAACTCAGTGTCATTGTCTTTTCAAAGTTGAAATAAGATACGAAAAGAAAAAGAGGCATTTAAAGAAACCAATGAAGGATAATAAAAGCGACCCTTAATTTTCTTTTTCTTTTAATGGAACAATGACTAAAGTATCCGAAATATAGCAATCATACTTTCAGTGCTAGAAAGAAAAAAAAGAGGAAAGAAAAAAGACACCTATGTTACACAATTGATAGAAACATTAGGCCGTATTAACAAAATGTAAAATTGAACCAAACGTAACATTCTCTTTCTAGTTTCTCGTTTATTTGCACAATATTACTGTTTTATATTTGTCTTCTTAGATTTATGAAGTAATTGAGTATGTTTTTAGAATTCATTCTATTAGTCGATTAGACCTAAAATTTGAAACCAAATTTATGGTTTTATTTCATTTGCCTAAAATTGAAGAAATTTTTGTTTATATAACTTCAAATAATATATATTTTATAACATCGTAAAAATAATCTTAGAAATAAGACTAGGTATTTTGTGTTAACAGAATAATAAAAAATAAAAAGTTTACCCTGCTGGGAAAGCTACTGAGTGATATTATGCTAAATTAAAAGAATTCTTGGTTTGATCTTAATATATTTATAAATGGTTGATATATAATAACGCCTACGTGGACGCAAAATGAGGCTGCATCTATAAATTACATTTGGAAAAAGCTCATATGTTTTTAATGTTTATAGGCTTGCTTTTGCGGAAAATCTGAGACAATGTTTTTGGCACGTGTATGTGTGTTGGATAATACAAAAAAAAATGAGTTTAAGTTCGAACAATTTCAGTTATAAACCGGAATCAACGAAAACAAAATGCAAGGGCAAATGCAAAACTATTGAAAGAATCATTTATATGAAGAATTTTTTAAAAAAATAGAAGCGTTTTTATATACAGAACGAGATATTTCAAAAGTTTGCCTTAATTTTTTGTAATTTATTGAAACCGACATAATTATTGATAAAATTAATTAATTATTAATTAATTACTATATGGGTGAGGTAAACCTCTTTGGTGATTACAATTAACGAAACTAATTATATTATCAATTTTAAATAACTGTATTCGATATCATGGGAAAATAAAATTGTGCATTTAATATGAAAATTTATTTTTATGCAGTTTTTTATTGTATTAAAAAACGCAAAAACGTGTATTAAGCTATCTTCTTAAAATGTTATCCTGTTTTTGTTTTCATGTGAGAACATGGTGTTGTTTTGGTTTGAGATTTTTGAAACCTCAAAATGCGTAGGCAACAAATTGGCGATTTATCGCTATTGAGGCATCAATTTTTCGCTTTTAGGATTATTAAAAAAAAAAATGCAGAAGGCTTTAACATTTGACAACTTATCACTTACAAAAAGTTACAACTTAATACGAATGTCTGCCATGTAACCGATTCTCGATATATCGGTGATTCGTATTCTGATAGTCGCATGAATGTTTCAAACTTGTTTAAATTGGCCAATGACTTAATTAAGACAAACAATTCCTTAAAAATAATAATGTTCTCACATGATAACATGAAATTTAAGATAGCAGATTTCATTTTTTTTTAATTTTCAGTGCACCATTTAGTAGCATCATTCTATTTTTTTATATAGTTTTTTTTATGAATTTTTATCATCGCGGAACTATGACATCAGAAATATCTATTGTTCAGAAAAACTATGCATGCGATCATATTATAGTGATGAAGGTAATAATATGCTATCACAACTCTACAGCTGTACATTCATGAATGGCAATTTCTAAATTGGTTTAAAATTGTTTCTGTAACGATGGTATTCCTAGACTCATACTGTCACCTAGTATGTACAGAAATTTTCTCAAATTGAAATAGTAAATTTGGACAATGAAATCAAAAATTGTTTGTTTGTTTGTCTAAACTGTAAACATTTTCCTCAATGGATTTTTTATTAATTAAACGCATTTTTAATTTAGAACACTTTTATAAATGTTAAAATAATATTTATACGAAAAGTTTTTATAACGTTTAACTGTTCGTGGATAAAATTTGAAAATAGTTTCCAGCAGAACCTGACTAGGGCAGGGGCCCCGGGCCACCACATCAGAAGGGAAAAGGAAATCGAATAGAACGTTTATTTTATACTATTTTAGGTTCTAGTCAATTTTCTCGTTACATATCTATAATGAGTTGAGAAATTTAAATACCTCCATAAATTTGATTCTTTATTACGGCTGAATTAGTAAAGCAGAGGGGGACCCCGAAGTTATTATTTCGGGCCCCAATTTGGCTAAATCGTGTCCTGATTTTCAAGAAGTTTTCATTTAAATATGTAAAGTATTTCATTCATGAATATTTTAATACTATTGTTCTAATATTTTGCTTTATAATAAATTAGTTGTTTAAATAAGGCTAAATTAGAAATGTAAGGAAAAAGGGGGGGATACCCTCCAAAAAATGTTCTAGTGAAAACAGTAAAATTTTTATTATATAATTAACAAAATTTGTATTTTATCATTCGCAATGTTAATAACTATTTTATTATGTACATACTGAAGTTATATATTATGACTAACTAGCTCGCTTGAATTTTGATATTAGGCCTTTAATTTTTGTGAACTAAAATATATTTCTCTCTCCAATTAATATGGTTTTAAAAGATCTTAATGATTTTTTTGCAGGAGGTTGTACAGTTAATTGAGTGCCTAGATCCTAATCAGCATGGTGTGGTCACTTTCGCCGATTTCTGCAGAGGAGTGCAGTCTACCCTCCAAATCAAAGGAGTTAACTTTGAGGAAGCCGCCCTTAGAAGTCAACAGGTGAGTGTTCTTACATCAATCTAAATAAGATTAATATTTGGTTAAATGTTGATTCAACGCTAGTTTTAAAGTCATAATTTCGCCATGAATTAGCATACACAATATTTTTATAACTTGATGTTAATGATCATTACTACACTGAAGAGCCAGAAACACTGGCATAGCAGGTCGTGTGCAAATAATGGAGGAGTTCAACCAATCAGCGTAACGCGATTTGGTTGACAGTGCGTATATATGAGACAACAGGTGTCTAAGATGGCTATTACATCAATTCTTGCTGTTATAACGGCAGGTTATCAGGAGTTAAGCGATTTTTAACGGTGCTTAACCAACGGTGTACGAGAAAGTGAGCACAGCATGTGAATGCAGACCAATCAACAAGTGTTAGTGTATTCACTATGCAACGTAATTAATTGATATGGGAAAACCATCTACTGTACCATCGGTGACTCAGAGGCATAGAGCTCTGCGCCTTATCTGGGGTTGCCAACGCTGCCATTGGATTCTTAGTGAATGATTGGAAAAACGTTGTCTGGCCGGAGGAGTCACATTTCCAAGTGAATCGGGTGGATGGGTGTGCAGAAAATCCAACTAAAACATAGATCCCTTATGCTTACAAAGAATTGTTCAAGTTAGTGGAGGCTCTGTGAGGGCTAGGGGCTTTTTCAGGTGGTATGAAATGGAACCGTTGATGTGTGTAGACTCAACCATGACAGATCAGCGGTACTTAAGCATCCTTTCTGACCCTCTACATGAATTCATGTCCTATGTTGGCGAAAGTGGGCGATTCTAACAGGGTAATGTTCCTTCCCACATGTCTACAGTAGCTACCGAGTAGTTTGAGGAACTCTGTCTTGAAATTCTTTCCCTCTCTTGGCCAACTAATTATACTGGTATGAACATTATCCACCATATCTGGAATGTTTTGCAATGCGCTGTCCCTAGGAGATCTCCAACACCTCTCACTCCCATTGCTTTCTGGATTGTCCCGCATGAATCATTGTATGAACTGTCTACAGAATACCTTCTAAAAAATTATTTGAATTCATGTCACGCCGTACAGTGGCACTTCTACGTGCTCGTGGAATCTCTACACGATATTAGATAGGTGTACCAGTTGTTTTTTTTTTTGGGGGGGGGCATTTCAGTATATATAGATAGCATCATTATCTTGGAAAAACATTTAAGCTATCGTGATTTAAAAGAGAAGGAAATGGAAAGTTTATTAATCGTGGAATGTTTAATCTTAATGGAAAGTTTATTAATCGTGTGAAATTGTATAAGCAGTATTCTCTTCTTTGTTATTCATTCGTCACATACTTTACAAATTTATATCAAGAAACTGAAAACGAAATATGTGTTGCGAAATTTAGAATTTAATCCACCGACACATCAATTCGATAAAAAGTTATAAAATACATAAATGATAGATTTATACTTATTAAGATAATAAATAAGAAATTTCTGATTTGGTATTTTCAAGAGGTATTTGACAGTACTCATCGTAAGCAGCTTATCAAACTGAAAATATGAAAGCTATGAGTAATTTAATAACAAATAAAAAAATTAAATAATATTTTTTTCACTGGGTCAAAGGTGATCGTTATTCGGGTGCTCAGGGTTCCATAACGTCAGAAGCTACTGCACCCCTCCTTCCATTGTAAAGCGGAACACGAGAACAAAAATTGTAATTATTGAAAAAAAAGTAACTAAACTTAAATTTACCCTATTATCCTAAGTAGAAATTGGTTTAAAAAAATTGTTATTTATATTACTCATATTTAATTAAGTACATAAGTTTTAAGCTGTACATAAAGTAACGTTTCAAATTGCCACTTCTTATGTTATTTAAATTTATATGATTATAAACAATTTTATTTTTAAACTATTCTCACAAAAGAGAAAAGGTAGTGAATTGAATATTTTTTAATATAAACTTATAGAAGAAAAATAGAAATTAAGAAATAAAATAGTTCATAATAATTTTTATTTTAAAACAGTCATTTTGATTTGCTTTGCGTTATTTTCTTTTAAGCAAGATAATTTTTTAAACTTTTTTAAAGCAGGTATTTTGTGCTCTGTCTTCTTTTTATGTGAGGATACACGAGTGACAGAATATGAAATTTATTGTCTTGTTGACTTTATAAAAATTATCTCCGCTAAATTTCTAGATTCTTAACTGAATCAGATCTTGTGCTCTAATGTTTTTTTTTTCTGCGGTAAATTAAATTTTCACTAACAAGTTCTTTCTGGAAATCATAATTGACAGCATTTTAGTGTCAATTGTTCTTCTAGTTGTTGTTTTTAAAGTTAATAATATTCATTCTATGTAGGTCAGGTTTTGACTTTGTAATTTTTTTAGCGGTTTCGTTTTTATTAGTCTTCAAAAAAATTTAGTTTCTTTATTTTGCCTTAAACTTCAGTTGAACATAAAACGAAAAAAGTGAGTGTGGGAGGGGGTTGCGGGCAATGAAATGAAAGTATAAGTAAAAACAATCCAATACCTTGTTCCTACGAAATTTACGTTTGACACTTTACGCCTACCTCCATCGTTTCTTTTTTTGGACATAATGATTCGAGCAGAATCTACTTTGTATCGATTTGTGCAATGATCTGCATCATTGCCAACTGACGTGGAACGAAGGGGGGGAGGGATAAACTAGGGAACTGATTGCAGCACGTAGCACGTGCCAGCGAATTCGTCGAAGTCAACAATGCGTGCAGAAAAGAATTGGAAATCTATACCCTACGTGTACTCTCTTCCGCCACCCCCATCAGTGTTATGTTGTCCCGTATCCAAGCAACTGATTGACAAGCGGACTTCTTCCCCTAGCTGCAACTGCAACCTTTATTGTTGCCGCCGTATCAAAATGTATCGAAAAACGTGATTTTCATTTTAAACGGTAAAGGTCAACGTTACTAAGTTGCTATTTCGGGAGCGTCATTTCGCACTTAACTGGACTGTGGTGTGCGCTTTTGAGTGCTCGGTGAGACTCGCAGGAATTCGCTTGCGAGAATTGCAAATACTTTGTGAATGGGCGTGCTCGATCGTACGTAATGAGGAGGGGTAAAGACCTTTGTGGGTATTAACCTTCTCGGAATCGTTGTTTCTTTGCATACTAAGTTTGCATTTCGGGGAACTCGGATCTAATTAATTCACCAACCCTCTGAGACATTTAGCAATAATAATAGATCAAAAGTTTGAAGTAGGTGTCGCTATCATGAATAGTTTGAACTTCAATGTTTTTCACGTTTGATAGTTAACTTGGACAATTTTTTATTATTATACAGTAACGAACTTAATTATAAAATGAAATATTTCTGATGAAATATTTATAAAAATATTATTTTTAGGTGAATTCTGAGAACCATTTTTCATGAATTTGAAATCTAAATGTTGAAATAGATTACTGTTTAAAGAATAGCACGTATTGATTTCGGAGCTTTTCCTTTTACAAAAAAATGGCAAATTTTATAATAAAAGGAAGCTATTCGTGAAGAAGATAGATTCTTTTAGGCTGAGCCAGGAAAAGCATTTTTCAAGGATTAAAAACTGAACTATGATTTTGTCCATGATATTTTTTTTATATCAGCATACGTCCACCACCGTTACGTGTACATGGTACAATACTTTGACTCTTTTTTTGAAAATTGAAATCATTTGATGATGATGATGCCATGTCCGCTTTTATAGCATTGAAAGAGGGTTGCAGTAGCTTCTGAGATTATGGACCCCTGAGCACCCGAGAGCAGAAGTCTGACTTCTAGCTCATATGAGGATGAAACACCCACCCACACGGTTGCACAACCCCTTTTTACTGGGGGCACATTCACACATCTGACAGATAAACACAGAACAACCATGCCCAAACCGGCACTCACAGAACACGAGGAAAGGAGGCAATTGAAATCATTTACTAATTATAATTTTGAAATTCAGGGAATAAAAGGCATCATGATAGTAACGCCGTTATTTTTTATTATTCGAGTGAAACATCGGCCAGCAAATTCTGCGTTGTATTAAAAATATTTTGAATACACCCCACCACACACACACACACACACACACACACACAGAGAGAGAGAGAGAGAGAGAGCAAGTTTGAATCAGAGAATTATGTCTAGCAAAGGGACTACTTTCCTCATAACCCCAAAACTATGCTGTTCAAAGTTATTTTAATTTTGCTCTGTAATGGATTCACCAGAAAACAGAATGGTCGTTTATCATGGCTGCACCATCTGGTCACAGAAATGTTTAACATTTCTGTTTCTTTTACTCTTTTGGGGTCTTCTAATGAATGATTTTTTTATTGTATTTGTATTTCTCGCTTTAGATTATTTCGATATACAATTCGTATAGTGTGGCTTACATTCATTTTGTTCAAATTACCAAACTCTGATTCAAACATGCAAACAATCCAAATTTGTGAGCTATTGCCAAACGATAATTAGCAAAATTGACTTGATAATGCGGCCACATAAGCGTTTTATAAATATACATTGACATACGTTTATAATTTTTCTATTATTGACATATACATCGTTATATATATATATATATATAATATGGAGGATTTGGTGATTCTACTTTGAAATTCTGGTTTCGAGACCAAGGTGAAGTGGCGGCTCAAGGTTCAAAATCCAGTTTCCCCGTAGAAAATTTCCATCCTGTATGTCGGCCTCTTGCACATTACTCTTATGTACAAGAAGTCATGGGCTATTGGATCATACTCTTTGTAGATTTTTTTTTCTTCCGGAATTTTGGAATGCGCATGCCGACTAAAGTGCATTCCTTGTTTGAAGTATCATACCAAAATACTGACATGTGGCTTCGCTTTAATAAAACTGAACTGAAATTAAAAATATTTTAATAAACAGAAAAAAACTAACTATCTAACACATTCGTATCTGTTCGTATAAAAAATAGGGATATATTGCATTTCTTCCGTTTTATTTTATATCCATTAACTTAAAGCAAATTGGAAATAGTTGAAGGAAGGGGATGTGAGAAAATTTTTCTCCGCGAACTCTTTTATCTTTTTTAGACTTCTATGGCACCGCTTCTGGGGCATTAGGTTGTACTCATAATTTAGGGTTAAAACATATTTAATAGAATATTTTAGTCAAATAGAATCAACATATCTTGGTTGAGATTGTATTTTCTAATTTTGGTTCCTTAATGCGACCGCGTTGTTTTTTTTTTTTTTTTTTTTTAAGAAATGGTATGGTACCTTTTGAATGGTATGTGAAGGTTAGAGGTTAAAATACTTCTTTGAGAAGCATTTTAAAGCTATCAGAGTGTAAAATACGCAATTTAGATGCTGATTCATGCAACAATCTTTGCAGCGGATTCATTCAGCCTTTAAATTGGGAAACACTCCCATTCTCTGAAGCAATGACGCAAAGCGGCTACATTAACACCCACCCTTCTTTTGCTCAACCTACCCCACATCCGGTCGTCAGCGTGGTCGCGCGGTCATTCAGCTACCCCACCTTCCCATCATTGTCTCGAAGATTTTATGTAGACATTTTAAATTATCTTTTGAGAATATTTCTGTTGAATGGCATGTTATGCGATTATAATACTAACGTGTTCGTGTTGTACGCTCACTCATATTATTGTAATGTATATAGGAGAGATGTAACTTAGTCTTTTTTTTTATCTTGTCAGAACATGATGTTGTTTTGGGGATGAGGTTTTTGGCGTCAACAAAAATCCGTAGGCGAAAAATAAAAAAGTTATTATCTCCACGAGCATCTCAAAAAAATCAGCTTTTAATAACGCTTTGCTATTGCATTTACAAAAGCTCTGATTTAAAAAAACTAACTTAGTGACCACCACAAATAAAACCTTGAAAAAATGTCATTTTGAGCACGTGATTATATGAAAGGAAATAAATAGGAAATGTGACATTTTTTAAAATATAAATGCGAGACAAATTTTTTTGTGTCGTTTGTAATACTAAAGTGACTCACTCGATGAAACAATTAAAATGTAAATAAATGATGAACAATTAAAATATGAATAAAAATATATTTAACTTTCACGAGCATGAGGCGCTCTTGACCGTTCAAGAAATGATGTTCTGACATGATACATTAAAATATGCAATATAGATTATTTTTTTTGTACAAAGCTGAATTTTTTGTAAAAGAATGAATCTATCTGTGATACAACCTATGTGTAAACATGTGCTTAAATTGAATTTTCTATGGATTTTATTTAAATTAAAAAGGTATTGAAAATGTCTTTTTCAAAATGTACATTTTTTTATAAAACAAAGTTAACTCCAGCACTAACTTGGTTTATCTCAACACTCGACAAATCATTTTGTAAGAATTTTTAATATCTTGTAATTTTTTTTCAAACCTTTTCTCTCAGATCCATACCTTATTGTTCAGTCTCCAAAACTCGATGTTTGAATTTTTCTAAGCTGCCTTCCCCCCCCCTCATCAATTCCATTTTCGGGATTTAATATCATGATTTTATTTGAATTACCAACCAAAATACATAAATAAAACTATGGTGTTGTGTATTTTATTCCACATCTCAATAATTTTTAACAATAGGACTAGACTATTAGAAGTAATCATTAACTTTTTATGTATTTTACGTTCGTATCAAGATAATTACTGAATTGCATAACTGAGTAAATTGTTCTTATAATTTGTTTATTTACAATAGCCCTTCTTAACTATAATAGGGAAAGGGTAAAGAACTGATTATGTTAACTGTTCTTTCATATATTAAAAACTGGAAGGAAGGAAGAAAAAAAAAGGGAAAATTATTATGCAAGCTGTTTGTTGTAATATTTAACTCTACTTTTTACCTACTTCTCTTAGGGGTTATTGAAATATGCCATATCTGTGGAGAAGTACAATTGATTCTACATTGCCATAGAATTTCAAGATTAAATGAGATCAGACAATAATATATCGGGAACTGTAAATTCGTATTCTCCGGACTTGCGGAGAAGCCATAATTGTTAGCAGGCTGACAACGCGTAACTTGACTGTGAATCACGCCTGTTCTCCAATTGTACCAAACCATCTACCTAGATTACCCTTTCTCTAAAGCCCAGTTCCAACGACCTGCGAATCTTCAGGCTCCGTTTTACCCCTCTTGCGGCTTCTTGGGGGTCCTTTGATGGACCTGTAAACACGTCCAAAGTTTCCCACAGACATGCGTCCAGGAAGTGTCCAGGTATCAAAGGATTCCAAGAAACCGCAAGAGGGGTAAAATCAGAGAACTCGTGGCCCGCCTAAAGATTCGCAGGTCGTTGGAACTAGTTAAGAAAGGTTGTTGACATGCCCCTTTACAACGGAAAGGGGGGTGCAATAGCTTCTGAGGTTATGAGCCCCCTCAGCATCCGAGAGCGGAAGTTTGACTTCTAGCTTATATGAAGATGATGCACACTTACGCATTCCCGTTTTTCAGGGGAGGCACATTCACACGCCTCACATATAAAACACAAAACAACCTTGCTCTGGCCGAATCTCGAACCCGGGAAGCCCAGATTACTAGGAAGACGCGCTACCTCTGTGCATGGACACCTGCGTTAAGAAGAATTATTCTAAATAAACAAAGTATCAGAAATTACATTCTTAAACCATAAAATGTGAAAGAATGGTGTTCGTTAAGGTAACGCAGCTAACATGGTAACTGCTGCAATTCTCGGTTGATATTTGTACTGTCTCATTAGATGACCTCTTTTTTTCTATTTATTTGCTTTAATAGAGGAAGGATATTCTGAGAAGTGCAGTCGAATAGTGGGCTTGAATCACAGGTGAATCATACGGGAGTCAAGGTGTTACTCCAAAAATATTGCTAAAAAGCCCCACAAACAAAAACGTTTTTATCTCATATAATTAAAAGCGAATGATCAATTATTTTTATTATTCTGGCAATGTAGTAATCCTTTTAACTACACAAATGTAATATTGATTAAATTATAACTGTATGTTTATAAAAACATTTTCGTGTTGATTTGTGTCATTTTTCTGTCATTTTACTTATATCCTTCAGTTACCGCTTCTATCCATTCCGCTGATAATAAAGAGTTTACTATGTAAATTAATGTATATTTTATGAAAAGAAAAATTAAAGTTCAGTTGAAAAGGACTAAATAAGAGAAAAAAATTATTTGGGTTGATAATTTTAGAAAATATTTGAATCATTTGTTTATTGATAATTGTACAAATAGCATCAACTCATTTGATTTTATCATTGTCCTGATTCCATTTTCTATTGAAGGTTATTTGGGATGACGAAAAAATATTTTGTCTCTTCTGAATTCTAAGACTGTCATATACCGATAACTATATCAGATTCCAAGCTATGCATTTTCTTTTCTAAAGAACCTTGCAAGAAATGAATTTTTATTTACATGTTACATCCCATATGTACACATTACACAATAATGTTTTTACTCTGTTAATTAATGTAAGTCTATTCAATATATGCAAAAAATATATTCCACTTATTGTTCTTCCAATTATTTAACTTCACACACACACACACACACACACACACACACACACACACACACACACACACACACACACATATATATATATATATATATATATATATATATATATAT
>JAOUZG010047409.1:524748-574861 GCA_026289955.1 Argiope argentata
TTCAATTTTATTCCCGATTAAATTTCCTTTTAATATCAAACTAATGTATTTAAATCAAATTCATTATCGGAATATAATCGATGAATAAAAGCTAGTAATGATTCTAAACTAGTATTTTATGTCATTTATGACGATTTTTTCCCTCCAACATAATTAAAGAACTGAACGCAAATTGAGTTGTTTAAATTATCACGAATACTCTGTTTATTCGTCGATTCTATTTAGACGATTTCATCAAGTTTTAGGACTAAAACTGATTCTAGTTAATATTGTAATAGAATCTAACCTGTTGAGATTCTATAAACGACGTTTTTAATTCATTATAAGAAATATTTTTAAAAATGCATTAAATGAGGTTTTATTATTGGAAAAGGTTTGATGAAAGTAAGAAATGCATATTCATTTAGATTGAGTTTTCATCTCAAAACCTGTGAAAACTTGGTAGAACATCTGTTGAATTATTTCTGTTTTAATTTTTATAGCCAAATCATCTATTAACCCTTTATCTACTGAATTATGTTGCCATCAATTTTCCAACTTCATTTTTGCACCAGTTGTTTCCTTGCAGAATAATCCCAGAGAATCCAAGAGAAAAATTTTAATAGAAATGTCTTAATTAATTTAATTATTAATTAAATATTTTTCATTCCTACTTTTAGCTTATATTAACTTCTTGCTATTTGGGTTATACTCACCATGTTCTTTAGAATACCATCGACAAAAATAGTCCTATTACGAAGATATAATCCAGATTTAAATAATAATAATAAGTACCATCAGTAGACAAAGGGTTAACAGTCTCAGGTGAAATATCTGAATCTCTAAAGTTCTGTTTCATATTTGTTTATTGGTTCTTAATGTTTTTCAGGATTCATTCTCTGGAGGAACAGCTCAGGGAACTCGAAATCCGAAGTGAGGAGCGAATAGAAACTGAGCAACAGAAATTCAAGGAGATTATGGTGAGTAAAAACAGAAACAGTGCTCATTAACAGCCTCATTAATCTTTTTTTTTTCAATCGCGATCATCAGCTTAAATATCTGCTCCTTTGAAATTAATCGTGAAGTTAAATACTATTGATAATACTAAGTGTCTTATTCATTGCGTTATACTGAAAACTATAAAAATATAGGTCGCATATATATATTTACGAACATGTGGGGGTAAGTAACTTTGCATGTTTTTAAATTTGAGCACGAACTGTCCTAATATGAATTTAGTTATCAGTTGGACCTCAAAAATTTATAGAGATTTTATTTTTAGTATTGGATGTTTATGGGTTCGTAATGGCACATAAAAGTCAATCGTCCTCTCTAAAGTGAAATGGAAGTATAGAGAATGGCGCACCTATTGTGCCGCTCGTTCGTATTATGTGACCATGGTTCAAAATACTTCTCGCATATTCAAAGTGGACCGGATAATATAGTCGAAACTAAGTCATCATTCTATGGTAATTCAGTGTTTCTCTTGATACATTTTAATAAGTAGTCTAAACTTTTGGAGAAGACTTATGAATGCGAATTACTGTCAGAAGTAGTACATTATATAACTTCCGTTTAATCTTGCAAGGCTAAATTTTTCTATAAGGATTAGAAGCAGTTTGAAAGTGTCTCTGCTGTCTTTCTGATTGCGGTTATATGTAAGACTGGTATCGAAACAATAAGTGTACAAGTATGGTGAAATTTGTGTGATCAAAGTCGCCGGAAATCGAATCCAGCCTCCAACATTGCGGCTTTGTGCGAGTAATGACTAATGAGTGAACGGAAATCGTTCTTTCGAATGCCGGGTGATGTCACATACTGTTGCGAAAAATCTAGTTTCATAATTTAATATTACGGTAATATGTGAGTTTTATGTTCAGAGAAAATAAGCGTAGAAATATATTTTAACTCATATCAAACTTTTTTCGTTTAAGAGACAAAAATCATATTTTTTAAAGGATTTTTTTTTCTAGTGTATGAATGCTTTCCCTGGGCATGCGTATGGTAGGGTATAAAATATTGTGTAAACGAATAGTTATTCATTTTTTTATAAAACAAAAGGCACTAAAATCATTTGTCATAGCAAAAATCATTTATCCTAATTGCAAAGTAATTATCAAATTATTTTGCTCTAAAATGAGTATATTAACGCATTAATTGTGTTTAATGTTTTTTTAATTATTAATTTTTAAGATATTGGTTTCCGTATGACATGCCGGCGTGTTACAGGTAATGTGCTATAGTACCTCACCATCTATTTTATTTGTTGACCCCTTTTCTATTATAGTTAAGAGAAAGTAAAGAAGAGGGCAGCTAATAGATGGCCGAATATCAGTTGTGATTCGTGGCAGCGAATGATTTAAAAAGAAAAAGAGGAAAAAAAACTTGTGACATCTATATGCATTTTAAGTCATTTCTTTGTATCTGTGGATAATATCTAAAAAATAGCTTCGAATATTGACTACGGAATGTTGCCATGTGTTATGAAATGGTTGTTTAAACTAATTGTTTTAATTGTAGTAACTTGATGGTAAAATGTCTAAGTTTCTAATAGAAACATAATGTCTCACTAAAGGTCCACCATATGTGTGGACTTCGGAAACTTTGAATCTGAGTTTGAATGTCAATCTACTATCAAGTAGAAATTTAGAGAAGTCCAATCGGTTCATTTTATCGCTCTCGACTTCTGATCACCTAACATCTGTTCAAAATTACGACATTTTTCGCAAAATAGTCCTCGTATCGTACGAACGCATTTCTCAATTCTCTCATCGTATGAAATCAAATTATTAATGTAACTCAGTTGAACCAGAATATTTCTTGAGGCACATGTACCCCGTGTTAAGCTCTAGTTTGCTATTCAGAAGGCAATTTATTCACTTTATATAGATTGTTCAGGCATTCAGACCATCATCTAGGCGTTTAGAAGTGCATCATTTTTATAAAATTTATAAATCATCGCAGAAAAACGTAAGCAAGGAACATCAAATGTCGATTCTTTATTTCATACCTATGTTTTATTCAAAAAAAGTTTCTGCCTTACTTAAAGAATATTTGTTTCTACCTACATTGATGATTTTTAATAATGATTATATCGTTAACAAAAGAAGACTTGCTTCTTGATATAAAATTTTTTTCATTGGAAAGAATAACTCATATTTTTAATTGAATGCAGTATAAATAAAAACAATATTCATATATATTATAAAAAAGAATAATTTTAAAATGTTTCAAAAATGTTATGTTATTTCATTCTTTGTTTGTTCTTATTTTTAATTATTCCATTTCTTTAATTAAAAGAAATTATTTATATATTAGAAAATATTTATCTGGAAAAATTGAGTTTGTATAATCTTTGTCTTCCTGATAATCTAAAATTTGTATTATATTATTTTCAGGAGTTGAATCTTCTAACTTTATTTGTATGAGCTTTATAATTTTAACATACATTGTTTGTTGTTTTACAGGCTCGGTGCGAACGAGAAAGCAAGCAAGAAGTGGAGCAATATGCTACCAAGTAAGTGCTAAACAACATGTGCTAACAGTTTGGGTGAAGACTAGTAATACCATCGTCCAATATAATCTAACCAAATGTCTTCTCAATCAATCAAATCTCTTTTCTGTGCTATATTTTTATATGATTCCTAACAAAAGAAAATTGTTTCAGGCTATTTGCTCTGCAGAAAGAGTATATGGAAATGAGTGAGGAATCCCTTAAATTAAAAACCTTAGTAGAAAAACTGAAACAGGTAAGGTTTTGAATAATGTATGATTTTATGCAATTTCTTTAAATTTATTGATTGTGCAAAAAAAAAAACTAAAGTTATAGGCTAAAAATTTTTAATGTGAATATCTTAAATTAGTTTTTAATATCCTGCATCGTATAGTAATAGATAAGTAATTGAAAAAATGTATAGCTTGCTGAAAATTTTATTTAGAATCAGATCACATTCTCTATCTACAAATAATAGCTAATTTATATAAAAATTTTATTTGGCATGTAGTTTATATTTGATAAATTGATGTTCTCAATGAAGAATTTTCTACCCAGCACCATTTAAATTGTTTAGGGAAATACATTTTTAAAAATGATTATTTTGAACCATATAAACTGAGACAAATCTTGGATTTCTAGATTTAGAAACTCTTGAACCCTACTTTCATAAAGTCTTGGATTTTATATTTTGTATTCCTGTGATTTTAGATGTAATGTTAAAATTTTTATTCAGAGTTGCACATAATGTTTTTATGACATTATTTTTGAGTTAAGATTTATTGACTTTTCATCATTTGATTTCTATGGAATATTGGAGTAAAATTATGTATTTTCTACTTAGAAGTCCAACTTTTATAAATGCTTCCAGTAATGCATCTTTTGTATGTATATGTATATACTTAATGTATTTATTTTATTATAAATTATACTCTCAGATTTATTAATGCCATAGAATCTTTAAAATCTGAAATAATGTCTTAAAGCATTATCATAAATTGAAATTTTCTTTATATGAGTACATTATTGATATAGTTATTAAGTCTTAGAAATAATTTTTAAGAAATATATCAGTTTTACTTTTTTTTTTACAAAACACAATATCTTAGAATAGATAAATAAATTTCAGAAGATGATTATTCAGTCTTTAATACATATTCCATTTGATATACCCCCTAGGATTAAAATCCTTTCGCGTAATTCTATTGTGCTTCACTTACCGTAAAAGTAAATATTCTTCCACTCTCAAATGGTTAAAATCCTTTCACGTTTTTAATGTAATAACTCCTTTTGTTAAACGTTACACAAATCCCATTATTAGACATATGTATTGAAATAAGAGAATTTTTAAAAAAAATATTGATAGGGATTTAATTTAGTCTTATCATTTCTCAGCAAAAGGAGTACTTACCAACAAAAATGTCTTAAATTTTCTAAAAAAGATTGAAAGAAAGACTGCATAAAATAAACCTGGTATTGTTGAAAAGGTAAAATTTTTAATTTTATAGTGGTGTAAGTTTTTGTTTCGAATCCACACATGTTTTTATGGATGGTCTGATTTCTATTGTTTGCATGCATGATGTTGTACATATACATATTAACTACATCACAATTACTTTGTAACTATTCAGACATTTTGTTATATTTTTCTCTTTCCATGTGTATTAAAATTGTGTGTACAGAAGTTTTGTATTCATGAATTTATCAAAGTAACACTAATGCAACTAATTAACATCAAATTTTAAAAATATATTCATGAATATTGCTTCAAAATCAGTATAACTGTCAAATAGGATATGTATTTTAAATGAATCTAATTAATATTATGGTTTGTCCAGAAATGAATTTTAACTTCTGAGAAACAGAAATTTTAGAAATTTATTACATCAGTGGTCATTCCATCAAAATAATGATTTTCGGAAATAAAAATTAGGTTAATTTTTTAAAAATATATATCATTTTTTATTGTTTTTTTGTAAAATTTCAGACTGAATTTTATATTGTTCAATAAAAAATATTTATATTTCTGAAATTCTTTCTTTAAAAGGTTTTTTATAATGTGGATTGTATTTCAGATTTAATTAAAATATTTTTTAAAAACATATAGAATCTGTACTGTTTATTGAGAAGTTCATATCATGCATATTTAATCACTTCTACACAATGCTCATGCTAGTTATTATTTTCTTCTTAGGAAAAGCATGAACTTCAGCAACAGCTGCTGGAGTGTACAACAGAATTGCTTAACCTGCGAGAAGACCACATGAGATTGCAGGAAGCAGTTCGAAGAGAAAGGGAGGAATTCCAGATTGAAAGGACTAATAACAATAAGGTTTGTTTCTATTAATTAGGATGCAAACAACTCTTTGGTTTTACATTAGTATGTTATTTTATGTATGAAATTTGTTTGTTGTTTAAAACAGTTTGATTCTTTTTAGTTGATGACATCATAAAACTTTTTTTTTTAACATTGTTCCATTTTATAAATTTTTATTGTAACCATTAAGGTTAATGTTCATCAAGCTTATCAAAGAAATTTTTATCAATAGTTATCACATTTTATTGAAATAATGTAAAGAAAAATAATTTATGGTGTTTTTTGAGCTTGAGATTTTTTAGATAGAGGAATCTACTTAAGGGGCAGTTTTACTTTTCATACAATTTCCACTATCAGACCCTAAAATGTTCATTATGTTTCTTACCTTTTGTGATCAGAAAAAGAAGAGGATAGTTAACTAATTTTACTGCCTTCCCATCCCATTAGGATCCCATTACAACTTTGGAAATTATAAATTACTGACCTATATAGCACATTAAATATTTGGTGGTATAAAACTTGATATATGCAACTCTCAAGTGTCAAACCAAAAACTTAACCACCAGTGCCTTTGTTCTGTCAGAAAATTCATAATTTTTCCAAAAATGAATAAAAGCAAATATTTTTTTAATTGTTATCCTTATGATAAAATAATAATATAAGCACAAATCGTTTAAAAAATTAATTTTATTGTAATGATCATTCAGAATTTACTTTAATTCTTACAAAAATAGATTTTTTAAAATTTGAATATTAATATTTTCTGTATGTGTTTGATTGCAAAATTTTTGTAAATATCTCTGTTATCTGGAGTAGCTAGCATTTCGAATTTTAAATAACTATTTATTAATTTTTTAAACTTGTAATGAAGTTTAATTAAGGTGGTTGAGTTAAAATATTTTAAGAAATATCTCATTAAGAGAAAAAAATTACAGTATATTTAATTTATATTATCTTGCATTTCAACTTTGATTTAATTTTTATTTATTGTAATAATTTTTGTTATATCCATAATTACATGATATTGTTCTTGCATTTAAGTTGGTTAAATTTTATAAATCAAATTATGTTGAATCATTTATTTTATTTTGACTTTATTCTAATCCTTTATTTAAATTTGAAGTAGATTCTTTAATTACATATCTGCTATCATATTTTCAGTTAATTTCCTGAATCTAAAATTTATTTTATTTCAGTGTCACTTTTTTAAAAACTTTATCTGAGTTTAATGATATCATCCTTTAATATAGCATTGTGAATGCATGAATTTTGATATTTAAGAATTTCATCCATTAATATTTCTTTCATAATTGTAAAGCTAACAATGAAGTTCAAATCCATGCTCTACTTAAATAACTTGTTTTCTTAATCTAAAAGTTTTCAAATCAATATATAATTTTTATTGAATAAGATGCATGCTACAAAACAGGAAAAGAATTGTCATTTACTTTGAAAAGGAATCGCTAGGTTTATACTTCTTAAAAAATGATTATGCTAGTGAAATGTTTCATGTTTTTATTTATAATTAACCAAAAAAAGCTATATATATGGGTTTAATCATATAAAGTTGTAATTGGGAAATTTTTGTCCATTTATAAAAATTGTGCATTGATTAATGATTTGTTCTGTTTTAGTTGCTGGAAGAATTAACCAAAGAATTAGAAAAACATTCCGAAATGCAACCAGATACTCGTTTGCGAAGCCCAAGTCTCCTCGAGTTGCCTGCTCAGTACCGAGAACTCCAACAGGAACTCCGCAAAGTCAAAGATGTAAGCATCCTTTTTCTGTTTGAAAATCTTTTACAATGTCATTTATTTCTGCTGCTATGAACGACGATCTTTCTATTGATGATGCAAAGGCATTCTTCCAATTTTCATTAATTTTCTTTTATGAACATTTTTTAAACTATTTATTTTTGTTAAATTTTAAATCATTTAATAGTTTGTTAATAAAATTTTTATGATTTCTTGAATAGCAGAGATTTATAGAACTATTTATTTCTATTTCTTTTGTTAATGTTATTTTATAAATTATTATTTATATAAAAGCAAAAAAATTAACTTTATTTAAATATTTTCCTTGCATTTATAGATATTTCATAGTTATGAAACAAAACACTGTAATGCATGTAAACCTGTTACACAGAGTTTTAAATACTATTTCATTTTACAGTGATATCTTAAATTTAATATTCAAAGTTAAATGCATAGTGTATTTGTCACCTTCAAATTATTAGTGTATTTAAGAGGGATTATATGGAAATTTACATTCACAAAACAGCATAAATAAAAGTTTGTTTCTCTAATTTTTTGTTTCATCCTTCTCTCAAGGACATGGGATGAATTTGGTAAACAGCATTTCTTATTAGTATTCCTATGGAGAACTAACATTGTATTGTGAAATAAACTTCCATGAAATGTTCAGTCATTTGGTATGATAACTGCCATTATCTGTTACCATTATAAAATAGCATCTAGTTTGTTGTCAATAAGGCAACTTTCTTTTTTTCTTTAAATTTTTTTAGACTATCCTTTTGTCTAAAATTAGTCAGTGTTGTATTGTTATTATAATAATAACCAAAACTAGATTTAAAATACATACAAAAATTAGATTTACCCTTATTATTCATCCTGGTTATATTTCTGTTAAAAGCCTCATTGCATTATTGTAGATTTTCTTATATGCTTGTTTGACAAATTGATGATCACCAATTCCAATTTTTATTTCTCTATATTGCATGTTTGTAAAAACTCAAAATTATTAGCATTTTCTAATTATACTAAACTTTTAGCTATATTTTTTCATTGAATGTTTCATTGTAGTTATTTTCCTATTGCTATAGAATTAGAATTTTTTAAATAATAAGAATTTGATGTAAAACATTACATTTTTTAATACAGCATAAGTAAGTTGTACATTAATCTGTAAATTTTGCATTGGTGTAACTAGATGATAATGTAGACTCTGAATAAGTTAAAACGCTTAATTTCACCGAATTAAATTTCAAAATATCTCTATAATTTTATTTAAATATTGCCTGATCTTAGATCAAAAAATTAAATTTTAAGTATATGTATGTAATAATTTAAATTTATTTGCATTCTAAAAATTACAGGCTTCGGTTTCACACTAACTTCCAAGTTATGCTGTCTCTTATTTTCCACACTTAATCTGGTTGTGCATCTCTGCAAAATTCTAATCCAAAGCTATATAAACTCAAAATACTTTCTTGTAGGCTCTTTTTCCTTCAGATTTACTGACCATAGTTTCTAGAAAGAAATCCTGATAATGGATAAAAAATGAACTTTTCTTTTGTAACATCATGAAGAATAAATATTACTTAAATTCCACACCTGCTTCTCATTAAATTTTAAAAAATTGCATTATAATATATATATATATTATAATGCAAAGAATGTTGAAAGGAATAAGGGTTATGGAACTAAAACGCTAATCTTTGCACTCAATAAAACTTCTTTTCCTTTAGTTTTAAATAATTAAAAATTTAATTTAATTCTTTTTAAAAATAATTATTGCAATTTTAAACTTTTTCTCCTATAGGTTTTATGACAGTGAATAAAACATGTACAGGATAACTATAGTTCAGTGCATTCAGAATGAAAAAACTTTTGCATCATTCGCTTGACATTTTTATTTATATACTTCTATTAATAAAATGAGATTAATGCTGGCATCCACAATTATAAGTGTCTAATAAGACTCTTAAGTGTTTGTTTTCTCTTCACAATTTCAATAGTGAGAAATTATTGCGCTTAAAAAGATTTAAGAACAAATGTTGTTTGTTAAATGTGATCTTAAAGATAACTGCAATGGATTGGACTCATTTCTGTATAAGGGAGATCAGCATTTTGTACATTTTATATGGCTATGGGTAGTTTTTAAAAAAGTATTTAAGAATTTAAGTGATTTTATGATGCAGATTTGATATCTTGTGGTTCTATGTTGTGTGCATTATTAGTCACCTTTTTAATATAGATTTGTTTTTATGCCTATAAACTCCAAAAAAATCATAATATTACTGAAGCAAATGATCAGTTTTATAAATACATCAGTACTAAGTTCTTTCTAATTTCAAAGTAAATGTAATAAAACAGAAATTGACCAGTTATTCTTATTCTAATATTTTATTATTTAAAAAATGTAGCTTTTTAATTGATCTGCTTACAACCTCTCATAGCCTGCCTTCTATCTAAACAAGTAATCTGTCACTGGGTTCGACAGACAAACACAAATAATATTTATTGAACTGATAGTTAATTTCATATGGTCAAAGTTTGCATTTAAATTATTCCACATTACATTTATATCTAAGGTGTTTTAATGTTAATCAGGGTGAATATATTTGAATATTTTTAGGAATAAAATCATTACAGTTTTAATTCTGTCTTCTAAACCACATTTAAGTAGCTATACTTCCGGCTTAAAAAAGATAGTTAAAAAATTATAACAGAAAAAAGACTCTTAGATGGTGGGTTTCTCCCCCCATTTCCTGTTAAACAGTTAACTACATTTCATATGAAAAAAAATTTAATTACTTTTTTTCTTTTAGTTTACTAAATTATATTATTTTTCTTTCAGGAAAACAAACTAATCCTTGAAACTAATGAGGAATTGAATGCTCAGCTTTTAGCCAATAGCCTACAAGAAGGCAGGACGTTAGTAAATCAAAATTCTGCCATTTCATTAGCTGATGAATTTGAAACTCTAACCAAAGACGAAGTAAGTGTTTGAATAATATAAAACCAGACTAAATTTTGATGCATTTCATTAATTTGATATTTATTATTCGGCAGAACGGCAAAAATTTTTGTATTCCACATTGTTTAGATTCATTTTTATTGATGAAAATGAATGTTTTTAATTCAAAAATTGGGAATGAAAACAAAATTAAATGCTGTATGAATTTTTATCAATAAAATGTCTTCACAAATTAATTTGGTATTATCAGATACACACAATTATGCCATTTTCATCATTTTTATTGTATTTTGTCTATTCAATTATATTAAAGGAGTGTTTTCAAATGTTCTAACTAAATTATACATTTCCATATTATTTAAAATATCATGGAAGAACTATTTTTTTAAAGTGGGGATTAATAATCTTTCATTTGAAAAGGAAATATTATTTTTCATAAATAGATAAGCTCCATGTAAAATGAAATAATGATTTCAACTTGAATATAACAAATGTTTTTTTATTATTCATTGCCTCAAAATTGCATGCATTTGTAAAAATAATTAATCTAGAAAGTTACCATCTAATAACATTCTGGATGATTTTTTTTTATATCAAACTATGAAAACTGAAACAAAATGTAAAAATTTGAGAAATTATTAGAAATATAATTAAAAATCTTATTTACTTAAGTTTTAACTTTTTAGAATTTTTTATTGGTTTCATTGTACATTATTTCTTTATAATATTTCATCATTTGCACTCACAAATATTAAGGAATTTAAAAATTAATTTTTAGATAGTGCCACCTCTGTGAGATAATTTTTCAATTAATGAATAAATAATCGATATTTGTAAAATTATTGAAATACTTTATCTTGAAGTCATCAACGCACAAAATTTCATTCTTATAAAAATGCTATACCAAATGCTAAAACCAAAGCGTTTATATATAGTAATGAAAAATTTGAATTCTTATGTTAAACTGATTTTTAAAAAAACTCTGATCTATTCAATAAATAAATGCAAACACCAGATAAAATATTTTTTGTATTGGACTATTATCACTGTTAAGAGAAGAATTTGATTCTAGCATGATGAAATTGGATATGCAAAGAATGAAAGTGGTAGGAAACGAATTGACTAAATATAACCATGTCCTTGATGTCAGATTTTTGATGAGGGCCTTAGGCTTTCTATTGTCATCAGTAATTTTCCAATGAAAACGCAATTCAGTACTATAATAACAAAAGTCATCTGCTATTGTCTTAATAGTTGGAAATTTGAATTGTTCATCAAACCACTAAAAAAATCTGATTAAGTTAATCTGATTAATTTTTATTTTCTATAATAAAAATTGTTTTCTTTTTATCAGATGATGAAAGCTTTACATGATCAAAAAGAAGTAAATGAAAAATTGAAAGCATACATCGATGGAATCCTACTCAACATCCTCGAAAATCATCCTCAACTATTAGAAGTGAAAAATCCAATGTGAGGCACTTTTAGTTCTCCACAGTTGAATAAACATTAGAACTTTCATTGAACTATGCAAAAGAGGTTTTATTTTTTGACTGCTGCAAAGTACCCCGACCTGGAGAATGTTGATTTTATTTGTTAAATGTGCTTTTAATTATGTATTGTTGATCTCAGTGACCAATGGATCTTTGCGACTGTTGAAAATTTGTTGTGCAAAAGAAATCTTTGGAATCAGGAATGCCTACTTTCGCGAGCAGTTCCTTCTGTGTATAGAATATTTAATAATAAAAAAAATTGAAAAATTGTCTATTTATGACTTCCCTATTTTTATACAACAACAGTTTGACAGAATTTTGAAACATAGTCACTGTTTGTTTGTTCTTAATTTCACTACTTCTAAAAAAAAATTATCTTAACTTACTGATTGGACAGTAAAATTTTCCTATTAAGAGTACTGAAAAGGAGTGGTTATTCGAGCTCAAAATTCGGATAGGAGTCATTTTGGAACATAGAAGAATGAATGACAAAAATGTACAATAAGGGAGGGAGGAAAACTATTAGTTTTAGTACAAACAAAATCTGTTATCATTTAGTTATATTGCAAATACATATTAAATAAGAAATAAAAATAGTTGGCTATGCAAAATATTCTAGTAGCTGTCATAAACACTCAGATATTAATTTAATTAATATTTATAGGGTAAAAAGTCCATAAATAATCACTGTAATGCATCTATTTATTTATCTTTGTATCCCTTAATGCACTTTTACTATTCAAAACATTATTAAATGCTTATAATGCTTTTTCATTGAATAGATTTCTTAAAAAATGCTGTTACTTTGGGCTAATAATTTTATATGTTTTAAACCTAAAATATTCATGCAATCATAGTCCAATGAAGTGCCAAGACATATACACATTTAGATATTTTGATTCTTATGATCTTGCATTTACTCCACTCATACTTGTTTCAAGCTATGTAAAAGATTGTTAATAAAACTGCTGAAGTCAAAAATATTATGCAGAGCCTCATTAAGCATTTTTATGATAAAGCTTTAAAGAAATCTAGTTGTGATATTCTTTTACCACTTAATTATTTTAACTACATAGATGGGCATTAAAAAAAGTAAGTAAATAATTCACCCCCCCACACACACAAAACTTGCATCTCCTGCACAACCGATAATCCAATTTCTACAATATTTAAATTCATAATGAAAATTTTCCGTAAATTACTTATTCCCTACTATCTATATTCTTTGGGGGAAAATTTAGAAACTGTGAGAGAGAAAACGCGCAAGAATTTGATATTCCCCACCTTTTCTTAGATAAATTTTGTACCGATTTTTATTTCTTACAAAGGCTCATATCTTTAAAATGCATCATTTCTGCTCCCCCTTTAAATAGATAAAATTATTGACAATATTTCCCACTCCGACAGCTATACAAATTTCAACACATTGCTACCATATTTATTCTATGTTTATATATTTATTCTATATTGTAAATTTTATTATTTCTATATATTTATTTATTCTATATTGTAAAATTATATTTGGTGACTCAATTGATGTTATTAATATGGTAAGCAAACACCTGATTTATACAGACAACATTTTAAAATAGAAAATGCATTCCCCAATTTCACAAGAACTCTTTCAAGAGCTGTGGCATAATATTTGCTCAAGCCATTCTGGTATTCATTTCTTTCTCAGCTATTATTTTGGACTATAAAGATTGGTTATTTTTATAATATTTAATTAATAACAATGTTGTTAAAGGAAATCTGTCTTAAAATGAAATTATAAACTGATAAAGTATATTTCCCAATTTTAAACAATTTAGTATTTGATTAGTATACTGACTTTATAATATATGAGCCTTTACAACATCATCTAGATTTTTCTGCCATTTGTATTTATTGCTAAACATTGAAATGAATTTTCTTTGTTATTCAAGAAGTACAATATTATTAATATACCTTCTCAAGTACAATATTATTAAATTAATACCAACTTGATGTTGCGTAGAAAAGAAACTTGAACCCATATCCAACAGCTAATGATAAAAAGTCTCAAATTTATACAAAATACTGCATACCAATAAAGCAATAGTTAAGTTTATAATTTTTATACATAATCTCCAGATAATGCCTTTACAACCTTCATTACATATTTAAGGGTCATAAGCTCTCATATGAAATAAATATTTATAGTGTTGTTGGAGCTGACAGACAGACATTTTCATCAGTTTTACCCCCATTAAAGAAAGTGCTATGGGTTGATGTTTTGAGATTTCTTCCAAATACAGGGGATTTTAAACAACCAATTCGAACATATACAGGGGTTCATGAGCTTTCATATGAAATCCAGATCAGTGGCTGAAGCTGATCGACTGGTTTTCATTTTTTTAATGTATTTTAAGTATATGATTTTTTTCAAACTAGAAAAATCAGCGGAAAATAGAATAGCAATAGAATTGTTATCTTTGAATAGATTGAAATGTTTATATTGAGGTAAAGTAAAAATAATTTTTTATATAAAAATTACTTACGAATATATTTTACAAATATTGTTTGTTTATTTTTAATGGAGTATGTAAAAAGAGTTTTATGTAGAATAACTTTATTTTTCTATAATTATTGACTAAACCCATCGGATGTTTCAGAGTGGTATTTCAAATAAAGAATAAAGAAATTATTTTTAAAGGGATATTGTGAAAGCCATACAATCAGTATAACTTCAGAATAGCTATGGAACACACAAAATAGATATTAAAAATAGAAGTTATAGCTATATACAACATAAAAAAATTGATGTTCTTTTGATGAAAAAAAGAATTGTATAAAGACATTTATGAATGAGATTATGGTAATTAATGCTTTTCAAATTTTTCATTTTAAAGTAAATACTATTAACTCAAAGAATTATGGAAAGGTAGTGAAATTTTCATTTACAAATGTAAATTATATAATTAATAACTACATAAAAGTTACTTTTTTCTATTTGATATGAATGTAACTTTGAGGAAATGTAAACTGTGAGGCAAAATTTAGTACCATTTATCTACAAAAACACTAGATGAAGCTCACATATATTTAATAAATTACACAGAAAATAATGCATTTTATCTTGGTCGTAAAGAAGAAACGAGAAAACCTTAAAAAATTTTTTAGAAAACCTGTTGAATGTTTTTAGATATTCATTTATAGCCGTTGCTCATTTTGCATGTATGCAAAAATAAATATCAGGCAAAATTTAAAACCTACCGTCAGATTATCAAATTAATATTTTGTTTTCAATATTTTAAGAGAAAAATTATGTGTAAATACTTATAAAAAACATAAACAGACAGTTAATGGAACACTTCTAAACAAAGTAAGTAAACAGCGTATATAAATAAACCCCTTATTAAATTTTTGGAGAATAAATAAATAGGAAACAAGATCAACACGATATTTAGTATATTCCTGCTAAACATTAAGAATTTATAATTTAAAACATTTTTCAAGAGTTAAAGGTCACTCTATAATGAATATGCACTTATTTTAGAAAATGCTCAGCATTTATTCATTTATGGTAGATTTAACATATTAATACTTTGATTCTGGCGTACACTCTGTAGATTGAGAAATGAAAAAATGCACAAACAGAAAAGCAAAGTCTTAGAGCAGATAATTGAATTTAAAAACTTCTAAACTTTCCTTATAATTACTTTTCAATTAGTAAGTGCTTATTAGAAATAATTTTTATAATATAAAATAATCAAAATCATTATATTTTTCTATATTGTTATATTTCTCAACATATTATTGCATAAAAATCATTTTTATTTCGTTTTAAAATATAAAACATTTAGCTTTATACAAACTTTAAATACGGTTTCTTTCCTTTACTTTTAATAAAATTTGATTAATTTACTTTAAACACTAATGATGTGCCTGTGTAGGCGAGCTGTTATCTTATTAATAAAATCTGATATGTGACTATCATAGATTAACTGCCCAAATTGAAGTAAAATATTGGAATAAAAAGTTTTTTTTAAAATTCTTATTCGTTATACACTTAAGATATAAATCTAAAATAATATTAAAAAATTTCTTTTTCTGGAGAAGGATCTTCTCTATTCATAAATGTTCCCTAATACTCAAATCAAAATTATCACTAATATAATCTGTTTGTATCTAAAATAATAAAAGTTGTAGATCTCTACCCATTGCTACAATCCAGCAAAGTGTTATTCAAACCCTGCCAAAACTGCTTATTTTTATGGCTCTTATAAAAAATCTTCATATAAAGACCATAAAATTTTTTAAAAAAATGGATTTAAAAAACTTATTATTTTTTTTCTATTGATGGGGAAAAAACATTATCTATCTAGATTTGCCCTATTATATGTTGTATTTTCTTTACTATAGAAGATCTGTCAGTGTTTAATAAATCAGCTGGTTAGTGAAAAGGAATCTCATGTCAAAGAAATGGGGAAAAAAAATCTTTACATTAATTAATGCATTTAATTTATTTTTCTTTTGCTTATTTCGATAGGGGGAAATTCTCTCTTTTTAATTATAAACATTCGTGTAAAAATACTTTGATTGTTAATTAATAATAATTTCAGCTCATCGTTGCTTTCTTCTTGATGACAAAAAAAAATCCTTATTCTAAATCTGATCTTTCAAATAATCATGTATTAAAAGATCAACAATGATTGCTTGCTTTTAGGGCATTTGTTAAATCCATTTCAACAACATTTAGTGGCTCTCCAATAGTAAATCATTTAATTATTTTTCTGCAACTAATTTTTATACAAGCATTTAAAAAAATTTAGCAGAGTGCTGGAGAATATTTCATTTGTTGTGAACACGCTGAATGATTCAAGACTTCCAAAAATAACCGTAAAGGCAAAATGGCTGTAATATTTCAAAATCACCTGTAGTCATTTCATACTCTTGCTAAAATATACCAAAATTAATGTCAATAAAAATCCTTTCTTTAATTTTTCACTTGCGAACGATTCAAAAAGAAAGTATAGACAAAAAAAAAAAAAAAGAAAGAAAGAAAAAGGACTTCTGAAAATTCGAACTCAAAATTTATCCACCTTTGCAGGATTTAACCCTCTGAATAATACAATATCTGAAAACAGGAATGCCATGCCACGAGAAAAACACATAAAATTTAAAAATCGACTAAAAAATGGAAAAAATCCAGAGAATGGAAATTTTCTTAAAAAGCAGGAAAAAAGCTCAGGGAATTTTAAGTTTCTTAGTTATTTTTCCCCATCTAAAAATTGCCTACCTCTGAAGATTAGAAGAATAAACCATAGTTATAGTTTCCAAAAACGAGATGAAAATATTCAATCTGCCGAAGCAGTGGTGATGTTTAGTAAACCATAGATGAATTTATTGAATGATTCGTTTATTAGAAAACTTTCAGCTTATTCAAGATAAATTTGATAATTTTTAAAAACAATCAGCAGGTGAAAATCCATATTTAATACGAATTGGATTGATAAAATAGTCAATACTGAGTTTGCTGAATTTCCTTAATTTTCACTTAAAACGAAAAGATTATGTTCTTTCTTTCATCGTGCGCATTCCTCAATACCTCACCGTATTTTAATTCTTCGCATAATTTATTTTCAATAGAAAACAGCTTTGGATAGTTTTTCTTGCTCCATTATATATTTTAAATAGTATTTTACAACTTAAGCGGCGACAATAGAAAACTCATTTTTTTTTACTCAACGTTGATTATTGGAACTAACAGAGTTCTTAATATTATACTTGTACGTTACTTGCCTCGTAAATTTTTGTGGGGCATATCAAATCAGAATTATTATTCTATCACGATTAAATAAAATAGTTTAGCAATTACATAGATGATTTTTTTTCATTGCAGCAAAAGTTATTCAGATTGGTCCACAAGCACCAAAATGGTCCAGATAAAAGAAGGCTTCATAAATTAGAATTGTTATAAACTAAAGCAAACCACAATAAAAGAACATAAAAGATAAAAGATGTTGATTTAGAAAGAAAATGTTAGATTATGTGAAAGCAAGGGGGGAGAAACAAGTTATAGAGTATTATATTTGAGTTCATTTTATTTATTTATTATTATTATTATTATTTCTCTCTTCCTTTAACTCTCGCCTTTTCTGTGCAGGCATTTCAAAATGGTAACTGACTGCCTTCTAAGAAAAAATTGCAGAATAGTTCAAAAAATTCATTTTTGTTAATATCTTCATTGTTGTTTTCATACTTTAGAGAAAGTTACGAACTTATTGAAAAGGCTCTTTTGGGGGAAATCCAAAAAATGTATTTGACAAGCATTCATAATTATAAAGTTTTATTTTTGCATCAGGTGCAATGTGTCTTGTCATACGATTTAAAGGACATTACCGATGAGATCTGTCCCAAATAAAAACCTTTGTGCAACTTCAAAATAAAGCGCTAATTTTTTTTTTCCGACTGTGTTTATAGATGCATTATGCAGTTTTCCCCTTAATATTAACTTTTCCCGCTGAACAATTTTTCCCATGTTATTGTACTAAATGGGTAAGCAAATTTCATTTTCTAAATTCTCATATCTGAAGTATAAAAAGTAATATGAAAAATCAAACCAATTCCTAGTTAGATTAACAAAGAAAAGTTTTATTTTAGTTATTTTTTATTAAATAATTATAATTAATATGAATAATTTATCAAAAAAAATATTGATTTTCGCAAGAATTGAACTCGCATCTTTCACCATCAAGTGAAAATTATGGAAATTCTTGAACTTTACAGATTGAGCTACTGCCTTTGGATTTCAAATTTCTTTACAAACTGCTAAAACTCTACTTAAAGTATTAAAAATTAATTAAATTTAATTAATGAATTCAAAATTTCTCATAAGAACGATGCGAAAATGTTGACTTTATTGTCTAGGAAAACGTGTATTAAATATACACAACACAAGCTTCGAATTCCCAATGAATTAACTCTATTTCGGTTAACAGCAAAGCTATAGAATACACTTCAAAAAGGAAAGACGCTCTTTTAAACTAAGCCAACTAAAGTAGCTCATTCTCCGAGCGTATCTGATTCTCCTCCTTAAACCGCGCCTTAAATAACGTCCCACTAAGTTGGGCGGAGCAAATGCAGAACCCAAGTGCTTGTTCCAGAAGTATGTGGAACTTTCTCCAACATTCTCCAGGAACAAATCTTTATTTCTCATCATCTACTACACATTTTAGCGTGCTGTAGAAAATCATTAGCGGCCTCATTATGTTACAAACACATCTACATCGCCAAATTAGTCAAATATGGCGATCTTCTGTTCTAAATCACCTTAGACCGGAATTTTCTCGCTGACGGACGATTCCATTACAATTAAACTATTTACAAATATTTATACTATTTACACAAAAAATCATAAATATGTAACAGTATCATCACATTGCATCCACTATCCAAGTTTAAAAATATCTATTTGAATTTGTGTGGATGAATAGAAAGTATTTTATTAAGGATTGTAAACTTGAACAAGATATATAATATAGGTAGAATGAGGTCTCGACTCATTAACCGTAGCATTTATTTCAGGCTCAAGACGTGGCAACGTCGCGATGTTTCGGAGTTCCGCGATGTGACAAAGTGGTCATGAGCATCTCCACATCAGAATTTGGAATAGATACTTTAATTTGTAAGTTTAGGGAAAAGTTAAAATTAATTGAAACTAGTTTAGACGAGTGCAATAAAGCTCTAACGTCATGAAATTTGGTATTTATTTTTGGAAAATAATTTAGTTAATAAGAAAATAGATTTATATTATTTATGGGACTATTGAGAGTACTTTAATGGAATTGTGTTGCACGTGCCTTTTCTATTGGGATGTAATTTAGGACTATTTTGGTTAATTGAACAAGAAAAAACATAAATTCCAGACTTTTGCACGTGTAGCACATCGTAGCTATCTAAGGCCTAAACAGATATAATTTTGATAATTTTAAACCCAGATTGGTAACAGAGTTAGTTTGTCCGCACGTTTTTTACAGCTGGGAAATTTATGTAGCAGTTGTCAATTGCTGCTCTGGGTCTCTTTCGAGAGCTAGGCAATGCTGGATCATATGCAGGCAGATGAAGTAACTCGTTACGAATCTGGGGTAATTTGTCAAAGAAACTTTTTGACGTTCGTTTAATAAATTCCGAAACAGGTTCAATTTGGAGGTCGTCATGGATAATTTTTCCTCTGACGTACCAAGGTACGTTTACTATTCGCCTCAGATGTTTATTTTGGAAAACTTGCAACTTTTTAATATTTGTGGCTGATGTGGCCCCCCAGATTTGGGAACCAAGACGTGATTCCATCGGAAGACCGTTTTGTAAGGGGGGGGGGTTGCACTTTAAATCCGTCAAGGCCAAACGTCATCTCACTAGTGCGGCGTGAGGGGGATATCAGCTCAGGTGTCGTCCTCGTCATCTAATCGCGGTTCAAAATTACTAGGTCCCCCCCCAAAGAAAACCCTAGTTTGCTTTGCAGCAGGACGTTAATATTACTAAACTAACCCTCTGATTTCGAAAAACACAATTTTGGCATCATATCTATGTATTTATAAACACGATAACTCAAAAACGTTTTGAGATATAACCGCTTAAATTTGGCATATGGAATTACGACTAAATTTATAATGTCAAATTTTGAATGAAAGCTATTCTTCGAAACTCTATCTGACTGCTCCAGCATAAGATCATTTGGTGATTACAAAGCACAAAGAGTTAGGTAAATAAAATTTCGTACAAAGGTTTAGCACCTAAGATAAAGATAATAAGTTATGAACCACATTTATCCGTACTTTCGGATCATAGAAAAATAACTCGTAAAATACGGTATGTTATCTTGTGACTACAATTCCAGTTTCTTATCAGACTTTGATGCCAGTCTGTCGTTAAGAAGCCTTTGAAAATATGTATTCTCGGGAAAGATTCGGTAAAAATGTTTGATTCAGTGCAAAAACATATATTTCGCAACTATAATTCACAGGTGGCCTTTTATGAGAATATGCAATAAATTTTTAAAGAGACCATCCCCGCTGGATATCGAAATAGTTTCGATAACTCCGATGTCGAATGACTTTAATAAATGAAGTTTGCAGATGAGTTAATTAAAAATATAGTCTTGTATAGAATTTTGGTTTCAATGTGTTTAAAAAAGAAGCATCCAAACTGCATATTTATTTGCTCCTCTCCCCCCCTTTAAATTATGAAGCATAAATTTTTTATTTGTGTATGTGTATACTGCCGCCTGCAAGCTTAGACCGCTTAATTTCGAACCACTGAATTTGAGACCTACATACTTTGGAAGATAGGAATGAGCACCTCGGAGTGAATTTTTTATTCAGATTAGTTATATTATTGTAAAGCAACACCTGGGCTATTTTGGGATGAAAAACGTAATTTTGAACAGCGGTCAAATGACGAGGACGATACCTGCCCACATCATACCCCCACCTCCCCACATCACA
Organism: Argiope argentata; assembly: GCA_026289955.1. Taxonomy (NCBI): domain Eukaryota; kingdom Metazoa; phylum Arthropoda; class Arachnida; order Araneae; family Araneidae; genus Argiope; species Argiope argentata. Next base: position 546,217 of record JAOUZG010047409.1, read on the forward strand.
TCAGGGGAGGACGTTTGGCCCTGACGGATTTAATGCGCAATAAACCCCCTTTCACGATGGTTCTTCGGTGGAATCGAATCTCAAACTTGAAACCCTATGGCTCATGAATCGAGACCTTATCACCAGGCCACCACATACCGATTTTTAAAATTAAAATTTCAAGTATAATTTTAAGAATTATGTGAAATATTGGATTTTTTTCAGCAATAATTTCCCAAAATATTATTGTAGAAAAATAATTTGTACATCATCTTAAAATTAAAAATAATTTTTTAAAAATCTTTTTAATTATACGTATGTTTCCTTTAAATACTACATATAATAATATATATGTTATTTAAGGCAAACATAGCTTATACATACAGGATATTCATTCTAATCGGGGCCAACAGTTAATTTCTAATCCGGCAGTAATAGCCTTATGCATTAAACAGAAAAAAATTGTCTAAATGTAAGAACGAAAAGTTTATTTTTGCTGTTTGAGTCAATTAAGATTTTTTTTTTATTCTAATGAATAACAAATTTGAAGCATTTGAAGCCTCAGCATTATGAGCGATATTTATGAAATAAAATAAAAACTGAATTTTTTGTGGAATCATAGAAATTGTTATTATGTAATCCTCTCAGATATGTTGTTGTTGTTGTTACTTATAGCACTTGCCCATGGACAAGCACCCCGCTGATACAGCAGCAGATTTTAGCCGAAAGGAGTTTCTCTTGTTTTTTAAGTAGTGCCAACTAGGGCCAAGAGTACGACTTAGCTACACACACTCGCCACATATGCTTGCACAGCCCCTTTTTACAGGGGGGCACAGTCACACATCTCACAGATAGCACACAGAACAGCCATGCCCAAACCGGGACTCTCAGAACATGAGGAGGACGCGCTACATCTATGCCAGAAAGTCGGCCCTCTCAGATATTACATTAACTATTAAAAAAAAGTTATAGTGCTCATGAAACAGCAATTTTTCAAGTACCTTTTTAAGAAACATGCTTGATTTTTTGCAGAAAACGTGTTTTATTATTATTAGTTTAAGTTGAATTACTTCCGCTTCAAATTAAAAGTTCGGGTTTATGTGAAGTTGACAGAAAATTTGAGAAATGAATAGCACAAGGAAGAGAAGGGGGATTTCTAAAATTTATAAATTACAAAATTATGATTATCAAATTATTTGAATTATTATTTGAAGCTTAAAAACATTCTAGAGCGAGAGCCATTATGGCTAAATTAAATAAAATATTTAATTGAAAATCTGATAGACATGTAATTCCAGCAAACGGGATAGCTCGGCTATTATAATGTACTATCAACCACTAGCTCCTTGAAACATAGAAGAAAAATAAATTACATTCATTCGTTCAGAAAGAAATCTTTCTGCCAATATGATCCGTTAATGATGTATCTCCACCTTTTTAAATTTTATAATCGAATTAAAAACGCGAAATCGAATCCATAATAAAATATAAAAGAAGATCGTAAAGTGTATTGGCCTTTCCACATTCGCTCTCATCAAACTGGTTATAAACGGAATATTTGTGGAAAACACATAAAAATTCGCCATCCCCCCCATTCCAATGGACTGTGCTTGGCAGGGCTCCAGCGAAGGTGTTATCAGCCGCGAACAGGCGGACGATTAGGAGGCCGTTCGCGTCTTATCAGCCGCTTCCAGCCGCCGCCCAATTGTCTCCGGCCAAACGATTCCGAGACCCCACCCACCAGAGTGATGCGTTCGAACAAATAGTTCTCCTTTCGAAGATGCCGTGGAAAGAGAAGGATTTAATTTACGAAAGAAATCGATCCACCGGGGCAAATAGCGGCACAGAAGAGCAAAAGAATTATGTAACTGTAGGAAACGGGATCGAGAGGAGAATCTTTTGCAATGAGGGTTCCTTAATTCAGTGCTTTTTATTAAAAGTGCATAAATTCTTTGGCAGCAAAATCATTGTGATTATAAAAAGGCATATATTTAAAGAATAAGAGATGAAAATTAACAAGCCATTATAAGTGATGTGATGAAATTTGTTTGTTTTAGGGGAATTAAGTAATTATGAGAAGTTCCATTTGGGTTACAATATCCCCTAATTTTTTTTTAAAATTATTTATAGTAACCGTCTTGGGTGTCTAGCTCATTTTCTGAGATTAAGGATTACTACAAAAAGTTCAGTTAAAAAATTTGTATAAATTGCCTTTAATGATTTCCGCAAAAAAAAAAAAAAATGATTGTCATGTAACTCTAATTTGTATGTGTACATAGCAAAGTGGATTGAGAAATGTACTATATACATATATTTAACTTTTTCTAAATGGTCCAACCCCTAGATTCAAGAGAAATTATGCTGCGTTAATTTTCACTTTTCCACCTTTATAAGGCAGGAGAGAAACTATTTATTTACATATGTACAATTAAAAAGAAGAAAGCAACTATTATTCAAAAATTGTGCTATCTGGTTGCAGAAGGCACAAATTACTTCAATCTTACGCGATATAATTATTCATATCTGTTTTGAATACTTTCAACTATTTCAGATGTTTTAAAAAGTTCTGTTTTTTCTGCCATGCATTTCTCTTACTTATAACTCTTATATTTAAACATTATTATTTAAATATGGATTCACTTTGTAAATATTCACCATTGGCACATTCTGAATTTAAATTTTAAATACAATAAATTTTCAATAACTTTATTTAAAGTGTATTAGTTTTTCTCCTATCATTCTATTGTTAGAGTGTACTGATATATTTTATTCTAATTTAAATCCTTATTGATTTCCCAATTTTTGTCTTAATTTAGCCCTATTAGCTACGTTCTAAAGTGTTCTCTTATTTCCTGATCTAATTTGAAATTTTTTTATTTGATTAATTCTACACATTTTTAATAAAAAGGCAAGCATTTTCTGATGCTCCGAACGAAGGAATAAAATTTCTTAATGCTTATAACATTCTTTCAAAGATCTAGGATTCCCTTTCTTAAACCTACATGTGTCAAATAAATTCCTAACAAAATCTCATATTAAAATCACTGAAGGAAAAACATTTTGCTCTCTTCTGCTCTTGTGTCCCGATGTAGACTGACGAATTTCTTAATACTTATTTTTTGTACGTAAATTATGCCTCCTTCCCAAGGTGGAAATAAATTAGTTTTGAAATTTCAAAGTTTCTTCAATTGAACTACTAAATCATGTTTGCATATGAATACAACAAACATACATCACTCATAAATCGCTCTTATTTTTATTATGTAATGATAATAACTAATAAAAACAAATCGTCATACGAGTTTTTTCATTTCTTCATTGAACGCTCAGCAAAGGAAGGGGGGGGAAGTATTCAAATTATCAGGAGAAATTTTTTTTGTTTGTTTTACTGACTGGTCATGTCATAGAGAATTCCATTCAGTTAATTTTGACAACAACAAAAAAATATGTAAAAGATATCAAAATTATTGAAAAAGCAACAAACAAAGTGTTATCGAGTGTTAAAAAAGGTTTTATTGACAGTAGATGAGCAATTGTTATGACTCTCCGATAAAAATTGATAGTGTTACGAAAATTCTTACAAAAAAAATACGAAGGTGCAGACTTTATCGTTTATGAAAACGTATATTAAATATTCGCTCCTAACAAAGCTACAAACTCACAGCGAATTAACTCTATTTAATCCGAAAATTTTGGTTAACAGCAAAGGTATAGAATGCACACCACAAAGAAAAGACGCTCTCTCAAGCTCAGCCAACTAATGTATTATTCTCCGAACTTATCTCATTCTGAACCTTAAACCGTGCCTTTAAATAGCGTCTCACTAAAGTGGGCGAGGCAAAAGCGGAGACCGCTTGTTCAATTCGAACAAAAGTGGAACTTTCTCCAAAATTCTCTAGGAACAAATCTTTATTTCTAGGCTTCTACTTATATTTTAGCGTACAGTAAAAACCTTCAGCAACCTCATTATGTCTCCAATGCACCTACATCTCCATATTAGTCAAATGGAGATCTGTTGTAAATCCCCTTAGAATGGTCATTTCTCACTGACGCGCGATTCCATCACAATTAATTTCATACCATTAAATTATTTACAAATGTTTGCAATATTTATACAAAAATTCATAAACATTTACAATATTTTCCTCTAATTTACTCAAAATTCATAACATTATTCATATCTTTCGAAATTATTATCTCACAAAAATTGTTTCCTCATTACCTCAAAATTAAAAAAAAGTACCTCTATAATGATATCCATTTCAACCATGCACAATTTTTTAGAAATATATTTTGGTACAAATATGTTTTTAATATTGTTATGGCTATTGACCTTTGCGAGTCTTCTACTGCTCCGAATTTAAATTGTATATTTTAAAATTTTTACAATAGTGTAATTTTTTAGTATTTTAAAAATATTTTCTGTAATAATAATCTTAGTTACTTTTTAATGACTCTCCACAAATCCAGCGTTTTCGTTGATTTGACAATTTTACTCTGCTGTTATGAAAATAAATTATTCGGCCAATGCAAGACAATCTAATGTAATGTAATCGAAATCCAGCGTTTTTTAGCGCCGGCAAGTATGGTAGTATTGCATTTAACTTTTGTGATTGATTGTCATATCTTATGTTATTAATGAATTTATTAATCTTTCTGCAAGGGAAATAAACTGTAGAGTATGTATTTTCTTCCTTTATTAAATTTTTTTATCCTCGTATATGTAGTTAATATAAAAGTATTGTAATCTTCGAAAAATTCGAATTCTGGATCTGATAAATCTCCGCGCTTAGATGTCCCTGATTTCGAAAATTGCATGTTTTGAAATTGTCCGTCTGTCTGTCCGTGACAAAGATAACCCAAAACGATTTCAGCTAGAAGGATGGAATTAGGTATATGGTCTTTCCACTAATTTTGTCAGGTTGTTCAAATATAAATTAACACGATACAACAAAACGAAGAGAAATAGACTGATAAAATTCGATCACAGATTTAAGTATCTATTATGTAGACCCTATCAAATTTTAAGCTAAATCCAAAGAGAGGCTGATCGTTTATCGATCTATAATTTCAGAAACATATAGACGCAATAAGTCAAAAACATACAGATTCAATTTGATCAAATTTAGTATGGGATTTTGTGACTGTACTTGTAAAATTGTGTCAAAATTTGATTTTAATCGGTTGAGAAAACCCGTGTCTTTAATTCCAAACCTCCCCCCCTTCTGAATGGACCTTAAGTCGATTCTCTGATATTATTATCCGCATACCTGGGATAAATGTTAAAAAATTTATCAAGAATGGTAGTAGAATTACGAAATTAACACCACAGATTAATATTTCCCAACTATTAAACATCAATATGAGAAATAGTTTTGGCGAGATCTCTCCTACTGGGTAATTGTTTGGTGTTTTTTTCTGGGTTTGGTGTCTGGATAATTTTTCTAATCTGTTCTCATAGTCTTTAACCTCATATTTATCAGATTAGTGAAAGAATATCGCACTTGAATTTATTTGTATTTATGTATACTGTGTGTTCACCACGAGAACACTTCAGAACAATGGTCAATGTTTATGGTGGTAGCTAAAAAAACAGGTTGCTGTAGGAAGAGTTCATTTCGAATTACTAGAAATTCATTCAAGCTTCTTACATTGGCACGTTTAGCGCCAAATTAGAGATATTTGGTATTATTATATTTAACTTTTGAAAACAAATTTAAAAAAAATTACTAAGCTAGAAACCATTTGAATACGCTGAATATTAAAAATATCTGATATTCCTATTATATGTATTCAAAGAACAAAGCAAATGAAATAGAAAAGTAAATCAGTATTTTCATATCTAAGATCTGCACAAGAAAAAAATAATTGAGAAATCTAAAGTAGAATCACGCATGATAAAAAAAAAGTTAATCGTCTTCATTTAATTTGTTTTAAATTTATCTAAGTACAAACTCAAGTACTACTTTTAAATTTAACTAAGTACAAATATAAATTTATGCTTTTAATTTAACATAAAAACAATAGTATAATTAATATTAAATATTTCATAATTTTTACAAATGGTTGTTTACATTCTAATACGAAGTAAAATGTTCATCGTTAATTATGCTTACAACGTGACTTCCGTGTCTCCGGGTATCGAAATTTAGTTTTTAATTTATCTAATAGTAAATTCCGACACTCCAGTCGCTTGAGAAATTCTTTTCATAGTTTTTGAATGAGGAATTTTCAAAGATTTTACTACAGCATCTTCGGAGCAAAAATCTGCAACCTTATGCACAAGTTGACGGGCTTGTGATTTTAAAGTCTATTCTTAAATTGAAAAGGCATTTTGATGTCAAAAAGTTATTAAATAATGAAATGCAGTTAATGCTTACCAAACAAAAAGTTAATAAAATAAATTTGATCTAAGCTAGGCGAATATAAAGACAAGTGCAACTGCTGCTAAAGGATGAGATAAATGAACCTCTTTTTTTCATAGCTTCAAATTGACGCCAAAGAAAAAAAATAATCCCCCGACTTCTTATTCTTATTCAAAATATATATTAACTTCAGAAACCTATTTCTATCACGTCCACCGTAAATAAAGACATTGTCTGGAAGTGTTCTCGGGGCGAGTAAACAGTATATGATATCTTTTCTCAAATCCATCTCCGTTGTCTATCTACTATGTTGCCTAGTCTACTATTGCATACTCCGTTGCCTAGTACTATGCTTAATTTAATCAAACACTGTTTCTCAAGTGATCATGTGCTTGATATGAAAGTTATTAACAAGTTTGGAAGTGGGAAGAGTATTACAATTGAGTTTCTGTCCTTGAAAACGCATGTTGCTTAATATTACGACATGACGCATATGAAACTTGCAGAAAATGTTTCCTCTTGAGCATCCCAAGACAAAGAAAAACAACTAGCAATCACTAACTAGCAATTATTTTTTTTAATTGACTTGAAAAAAACTTTAATTTTCAGATTATTTAGAAGAATCTTTGGACAAAACTGTAATTATGATTTTTTTTTTTAAATTAGTAAGTACATCCTAATAATTTTAGAAATATATTGTAACAAAAGTCCTCCATTGAATAAAATATTGATTTGAGATGTCTGAAACTATTATATGAAGAGACTTAGCATCCAAATATCAAAAAAAAAATGTTCTTTTGCTCAATTCTATTACTTTAGTGATTTATAAAGTACAAATATAGTGAAAATTACTTACATAATCTTAACTTCTGCAATTAAAGTAAACTTAATGATTTTTTAAATTTCTTTATTTTATCATTGAGTATTTTCATGCGAAATGAATAAAAAAAATCATAACTAACGAAAACAAGAAAGTAATAATTTAATTTCGAAAGATATAGACAAAATATTTCATTGTTCGCTATATTATTTCCTTAATATAAATTAAAATGCCAAATTAATTCAGAAATAAAAGGTGATTTCTATTTTCATTCATTGTAACCTGCTTATTAATGAATTTTTATCTCGACCTACATTACCGTCTTAAAGTGAAAACTTTACAATCAAACTATGATGATACAGAGAACCAAATTTCTTTCCCCTTACTCAGGGCCATAAAATAAGCCAGTAAAATAGGCAGCTGTTAAGAAGTTCCATTACTCAAGGGAGGGGGAAATTAATAGATATATGGGGGTGCCATAGGCTTCAAGATTTATTTATTACAATATTTTTCAAGAGATTGAATTTACGAAGATTTCAAATTTGATCGTTTAAATTTTGACACACTGCTTTGAGAGCAGCTTTAATTAGTCACTTTTTATTAACTTTATATCACGTTATTTCAAAACTCTAATAAGGTATGTTACTTTATAATGTTTTTTAAAAATTATATTATCCTATAATTAAATAATATTTAAATTAAATAAAAAAAGCATTGCCATTTTTAAACATAATTTTATTCGAAATTACATTTAAATTTTAAACTTTTTTTTAAAAAGCGATATAGTAAAAAAATAATTTATAGAAAAAAATCCGAAATTAAATATGTTATTATTTTAGTTTCTCAAAATTTATGACTTAAAAGCTGTCCATACGAAATATGAAATTAAAATATTTTTTTAAAAGATGTAGTTAGTTTTGGAAGTAGAGAAGGAGAAAGATAGGCCCCAAAACTTGCATTTCCCAAAGGTCACTAGAGGACTTAATCGGGCTCTACTTATCTTTTGATTTCTTATCGCCAATTTCAACCTACGTAAGCTGAGGAAACAGTTTCGGTTTTATAATCTCGATTAAAAACCATTTACATTATATTCAACAACTAACAATCATAACTAAAAAAGAGGGGGAACGAAGAAACATTCCATAATTCATCCGATAGTGTTTAATGGGAGCAATAAAAACCACCCATTATAGGCCCCCTTCGTTTTCTGACATCACCATCCCATTCGAGTGCACAAACAAACAGCGAAAAGGATGGGCGTGAGATTTCACAAGCACTAAATCTTATCTAAATGACTGAATTTTTAAAATGCCCGAAACGGCCGCCAGAGTAAACAAGGTTCCTGCCTCCCCCATAAATCGCGGTGCCTCGATGGGCGCTTTATTGGGCTCGTCCAGCCATGCTTTAATCCTGAATGATTCGCCGCCATTAAGATAGGGCGACCAACTGACCGAGAAAATATGTTAATTGCCCTCACCTATACGCCATTAAAAGGCGCGGGTAGGCCTCCGGACCAGAGGACTGTTCTGATGATTTCATATGAGAGACCCGAATAGAGATCTTGGAGATGAGCCGGGGGTCTTGCATAAATGTGTGAAGTCAGTTTAAAAGCAGGATCAATGCGGTCCATTCATTCTCGCGCAAGTGAATCGTACCAATTAAAATTTGAAATCCATTAAGCTTAGGGCATTTCTTGTTGGTAAAGGTTTTTTTTGTCTTGTTTCAAATATTTGTTTTGTTATCATGTGAGAACATAATGTTGTTTTGGTTAGGAGGTTTTGATGTCTCTGTTTGTGGGCAAAAAATATTTTTACCTGCTTTTACCAATATTGCATTATTAATTATTACATATGAAAGCAGATGTTTTTCTAAAAGATTGACCTGCTTTTATAAGTATTCCATTATTATTATGAGCCAGCGTCCTGACACAGAGGTAGCGCATCTTCCTTCTTTATCTGGGTGTCCAGGGCTCGTGTCATGGTCCAGGCATGGTTGTTCTTTTATGTACTATCCGTGAGGTGTATATATGTGCCCCCCCCCCCTGTAAAAAAAGGCCGTGCAAGCAAATGTGATGAGTGTGTAGCTGAAGTCGTACTCTTGGCCTAGTTGGCGCTACTTCAAACAGGAGATGCTTATTTCGGCTTAAATCAGATGATGCATCAACAGGCTTGTCCATGACAAGTGCCATTAGTAACAACAACAACATTATTATTATGCATGCTTCTTTGACAGCAGATGTTCCTTTTAAAAGTTGACGAACAACTATGACATTATTGCTGTTATTTCATTTTAAAATCGGTCGAGCTCCAAAACTTTGTTTGCCAGCTAAAAGGATTGAAAATGAAAGTTTCAAAAACTTATCTTTATATGAGAGAGGGATAGCGACCTATAAATAAGTTACGTGATTGTTCCAAACCGGCTTAAATTGGTTAATGCTTTAAATTAATTAAAATAAATAATGACTTAAAACTAATAATGATCTCACATGATAACTTGAAATTTGCGATAGCAGATTTCTTTTTCTTTTCCTTTATTATTATTATTAGTTCGGAAAATTTGAATAATTTCAGTCAGGATTCGGGCAACAACTTTTCTCATTTGTGTAACAACGAGGAAATAGATGCTCTAGACTCATGGGAATAAAACATTATTGCTTTCTTGTCACTTTCTAGAAGGAAATATTATGAAGCGAACAAATAATGCGTACATAGGGTGCTATTTATACTTGTTAAACCACTAATGAAGACTGAGAGCAAAAATGTGCCGAGTGCAAGTCAAGTCGGTACTCTACGGTTTCAGTCACTCTCTTTTCCTTTTTTTTTAGCCTATTGAAATCGAAATGCCCATTGAATCGAACAAAGAACAACAATTATAAGCCTAGGACCCCATATCAATTTTCATTTAGTTACATGACTACTATTCTGGGGTACTTCATCTACCAACATCTGAGAATATAGATTAACTAATGATTCATCCTTTGACAAATTTCTTTCATAAATTAGATTTTAATCTTCATTTGGATCGTAAATCTGTTTACCAACCTGTATCTAGCTCTTTGCTTTTGTAATAATCGAGTTCACTTGTATTCGCACAGCCAGCCAGAAAATTTAAAAAATATGCATTTCAAAGCTCTAAGATGCGAAGATTCATCCATATTTATTTAAATCTTTTAAATAACAACAATCTTAATAACAATCTTAAATAACAACAATCTCTCTGTCTTACACTTCTCATACTATGAAGTAAAAATTAAGCTGCAACATATTGTGAACTAATTAAGTATTGCTTTAATGTAAGTCAAATGCGCACAAGTGTAGACTCAGATTTTGGTTCAGTCTAGTAGTCCGTGTCATTTTTTTATCACTGTTTAAAATACAATATAAGATCTAAAATATTTCTAAACGACATTGTCATAGATAAATTAACAAACTCTGGAAGATGACTTTAACATGTACCAATCCTTAATATACAGCAGAACTCTGTATGTGTTTGTGACTCAATGATAAAGAAACCAAAATTATACCATCTGTTCACCTCTGTCCAACTATACTAAAAAATAAATAAAAATTGTTTAGAATAGTGAACGGAGGAGTCATCTTGACGAAACTTAATCCGTTAACTCAGTTAAAAATTCAACTTATCTCTAAATATTAAAATGGTAGGCGATTTGATTAACAGATCGGTGGGAACGGTCTGCACAAAACTTTCTCGTATGCTGTCTAAGAAATGTCCTTATCTCCTTCCTATTCGCGCATAAATATGTGGGCATTAGGTAAAACCGTAAATGGCTTGAATGATATTATTAAATACTATTTACAAAATATTCACCCTTGGTGTGAACTTAATAGTTTTGCCGAATCTATCGTGTGGCTTGGGATTGATCCTTCGCATGAGGTCAATAATATACAACAATCGTATTTATGTTTTGAACACTTTTGGCCAAAATATTATTACTAACATTTGTAAAGAATTTCATTTATTTATTTCATTACATATTTTTAATCATGCCGTTTACATGCTTAGGGAAGTACAGACAAACAGAAAGTCAATCCCTTGACAGGTTACGTTCCAAATTCCTAAGGCATCTATACTTAAGACAATGAATCTGTATACTAACTTTTATTTATATACCTTTCTTCGTTTTTAGTTATCTTGTTAATTTATATAGATTTTCTCCGAATACATTTAACACAAAATTTGATTTTAAAAAACTATAGATTATTTGTAAAGATCATATATCCAATTTCATACGCCTAACTCCATATGTTTTTGACACTGTGTTCACAGAGAAACTGACTGATGCTTCAAAAAAGATGTTTTCCGGCCCTAGGTAAGTTTGAAAATGAAGAAATAGCATAATTTAGCATTCGTTTTTTTTTTGGGGGGGGGGAGGGACGATTTTAGTACTTCCCCTACATGAGAAATTAAAAACCCCAAATGGGACAACAATATAATTTCTCTTTGCATATATATATATAAGCTTTGAGGACGACCGGGAAATAAAAGGAATCACTTTGTGGACATCCCCCCACACACACAACTCGCTATTTCATATCGGTTATTATTTCATCTTCTCGGAAAGAGATCTGATTGGGAGGCCAAGTGGAGTGGAAAGGAGGACAATTTCGGAACGGAAATTAAACGTAAATTTGTCGCCTTCCAGATAAAGGGTGGCAACACAAACACCGCAGGCTCGGCGTGCGCCTGTGCAGCGGAGCGGACGATTCGATGCACGCGACCCGCACGAGTCGTTCCCTCACCTTCCCGTCCCGCAGTGATATCGAACACGGTGCGAAAAGACGGGGCAGGAAAGAGGCATATGCTTCGGGCCCTAACAATTTCATTATCCCAGATACATAAGATTTCGTGTTTGCGCCGCTGTTCTTTGAAAAGTGAAACATGATTCAGGGTGTATATATACATATACATATTTTCTGCCATTGTTTCGCATACCATGTTGATTCAAAAGGTCTCAAACCTGTGGGTCCAGAATCCAAAACTTAGTAGCGTTTCTGCGTCATAAAAATATTAAAAATAGAGATTCCTTGTACTTCAATATTTTGCACATAATCATAACAGAATACTGTTTTAATCGTCGACAAAAAATTGTGGACTTTGATCCAGGGCGCGAATATATAGCATAACATTAGTGAAAGATAGTTGCAAAATACAGATCTTTGGTATGGATATTTAATGTACGAATATTTTTATTGAATCTATAGTGAGAGTGAGTATTTTGGGCTAGTTTTTTCCACGTGTTCACGTGTTAAAATCTGACACAGAGCTACAACTGTAATCGAATGATGTTAATTGAATTTCATCGATTCAAGTTTCATCGATCGAGTAAGTTATGAATTGTAGTACACACCTGAGTAAGCGACCTAATGTGACGGAAGGGTAGACCGGATAAGTAGGAGCATTCTAAACCCTTTTCCTTGCCCACTAATACCAGAAAACAAAAGTTTTTATACCAAAAGTCATTGTTATAATAAGTATTTTTTTCACTTCTTATTGAGCACTAAGCATTCTGTTTGTCTCAAGCCAACGCGGCTGCGACCTAATGAATCCTTAAAAGCAATTGCCGGTAAAGCACCGAGTTAAAATTGAAGGCTCTGTACTTGTAATTTATATGCGTTTATATATTGCATTGCACGTTTCAAGCAATGATTAGGGGGGGGGGAGTAATTTAAAGGATATAAGCTATACACATTTTAATATAAATTCGGTAGTCTTTACTCGGTACACTTGAAAAAGCATTAAGCATACTCCAAGAACAATTTACGTATACAGTACGTACAATGTAGTAACAAGCAGGAGCAGCGACAACAAAGGTCAGTTACACACTGAAGAAATAAAGAACAACGAACAGAACGCCGTTTTTTCCCCTCCCAACTTGTATTTTGCACACGAAACGGAAGAGGATGAAAAATTCAGCTCCCTTGCTATGAGACACTGCCAAAAACTGCAACGTCCCCTGGTTCCTTCACTTGGTAATTGGCATTTCCGACCAGCTGTGTCACAACTATGTAACGCATTCGGCCAAATAGGAGATCATCTGCCCTAATAGAGTCCTTTGGTCATTAGTTGTGTCCAAATAAAGAACCACACTTGTGTTTTTCATCATTACAGAGAAATAAATCGTATTTTGAAAGGCAAAGAGTGACAAAACTCTTCATATGTAAATCTTTATTTTTTGTTGTGAAGGATCAGCTAAGAGGATAGATGATTAATGGACATTCCCACGATCGATTGGAAGGAAATTGAGAATTTTTCTGAACAGCTATTCAGAAAAATTCTCAATTTCTGAATAGCTGGTGGCAAGGAGCTCAAGTACACCAATGTGAAAATGAAAGATATTTTACAGAAAATAAAATGCAAAACTTTTGGAAGAGAAGGGGGGGGAGAGAGAGAAGGTTATTTTTTAGGATAAGTCAGAAGAAATTTCCTGGGTTTCGGGATTCTGGGTCAAGATCCACCCGATGAAGATCAGTTTATTTCTAGAGCTACTCGCGCTAACAACCTGTTAACTTTTTTTGTAAGGTTTTCTCTGAATTAATTGAGGAATTATTCATAATTGACTTTCCACTGTGTTGTCATAATAGAAATATATAAATTTGGCCATAATTCCATATACCAAGTTTCAGTCTTCTACCTCAAAGCGTTTCTGACTTATTTCCTCACAAGCAGAGAGACTGATAGGCATAAATACAAAAAAAAAAGTTTTTTAAACTCGAGGATGTCTGATGCATTTCAATTTGTCAAAATCTTCAGTTCAAATTTTTGACGATTACTATACTTCCTCTTTATTCCGCATATGAAAGTAAGGAGAATGATAACTTCGAATAGACTGCAAAGAAACTAGAGGCCTCGGAGCCTTCCAAAGTTCTGGGACCATTTAGGTACTTAGTTGTCTCCTATTTTGACCATTTGATAATTCATCCGAAGATAGTAAATGCATTTTAGTAAGCAATGAATGAATCAAAATATGCTTCCTTCATTTCCTTGTATTTAATTTTATAAACAAATAATATTTGTCTGTATGGCTGCCTCTAAGAATGATATTTGGATTATCATTTGTCCGTTTGTAAAGAAGGTGACAACTCGAAAACTCAACAATCAAAGCAGATGAAATTTGACATGTCCTCAATATCACAATTCTGTATTTACGTCAGATTTTGGACAAGATGGGCTGGAAAGAAACACAAAATGTCGACATTTGATTTGAAGATTTCAAAACTCATGTCCAATTAAATACAAAATAGGAATGCAATTACAGATACATTGTACAACACAATGTATACAATTGAATACAAAATACACATATATGTGAACGGAGTAATGACGGAAAGAATATTCTCGCCATATAATTTCGGTTATGGTCAAAAATTTAGCATAAAACTCCATTTTGTACTTTTTGCATTATATTATAAATATTTAACCCTCTGCCTGAACTATTGAACATCAAATCTCGGTTGAACAGATCCACTGCCTAATGCCACTGGGCATTTTTTTTATTGACATACTTATCAGAGTTTTTTTTTCTATATTTATTTTAAATTTCACTTCAGCTTCTGTATTTATAATAGTTGATGAATTTCTAAGCCTTAAAGAACTTAATGAACCTCAAAGGGTTAATATACGTTCCAGAAAAATTGAAATAATTTTCTCTTTTATGTTAATTAAAAATCTATATTTCAAATTTTGATAAAATATAGAACAAGTAACATTTAAATATGCTATTTTTTAAAAATGCATTTTGTATTTGAAATTGATTGTAATAACAAAGAGATTTTATAATGCATGCTGGTTTGAATGAAAATTTGACTGAACTCTTAGTTCACGATATATATTTTAATTGCAAAATTTCATTTGAAAAATATGGTTAATCCTTGATATTACGTTTTTCACGGATTAGGAATCTATTAAATACAGTAATAGTTGATAAACTATGAAATTAATTCATGGAAATCAAGAACACTGAATTTTATATAAAATTGTTCTTAACCCTTTACTGCATATGGGCCCATATATGGTATTGCAGTTTAATTGAATTTTATTTCCAAATTCATTATTATAAAATAATTCAAACTATTATAATTCATCAAATACATATTTAGGAATAATAAAACGAAAAAAAATTGTCTGTGACTTTATGACTTTTCGAAATAACCTCACTTTTGTGCAAGTGGGTGAAAAAGCAGAATTGAAGTACGAGTGATTCGTTTTCAGAAAACTATAACAGAATAAAACGTAAACACTTTTTGACAAAAAAAAATCATAGAGTCGATATACACATCTTTCTCGACGGATAATAATTTTTCTGCTTTCAGTTGTAATGGTTTTTGTCTCAGTGCATACGAGCCCATATATATATATATATATAAACTTTTTCAATATTTTGTTTTAATAAGCCTACTGATAATTAAATAATGCTACTTCCACCGTAAAACAATTTTTTTCAACGCTTTATTAATTCATGCAGTAAAGGGTTAATAATTTCGGAAATATATTTTCTTTGCCTTAAAAATGGAATGCCTTTTCTATACATGCTAGCTGAAAGAATATCGTACTTTATATAAGATTATTCATAATAATTTCGGTGACTTATTTTCTTTTCTTTACATTTTTGTCGTAGAAACGAATAGTCTTTTCTATGAATACCAGTTACACAAACAAACAAAAAATTTGATTGTTGTTTTATGCACACTACTTCATTTTGACAGGTTAGCTGTAAGGGTGTTTTTTTTTGTTGTTAATTTAAATATAAGTACAAAGATCTATTTGATACAGAATCTTTTTTCACTATAATAACCAAGCATTTTATTCACAAAAGCGTTAAAGCATATGCACGCTAATCATATACAAGAATCAAAATTTCGAAAGCTAAGCCGTTTCCATGCACAAAATCGAAGTATCCCTCGTAAAGCAATTGGCAAACAAAATTAAACGCACGAATCGTCTGATAACTGGAGTTGCCCAGACTTAAAATCCAAATTCCATCCTTTAAACAAACAGCTACTGTCCTTTCAAACCCTCACGATCCAGGGTGGGTCACGTGCTCTCAGACGCCCCCAAAGTTTTCTTTTCTAAACTTATTGCGGAGCCCTATTCGACCGATAAGGGAGGGGCACGTGCCCGAAACCGGCGATGCGAATATGAATAAAAATCAGGGCCCGACAACTCACCCCCAAACTAATCCAGGAATTTAATTCTTCCCTTCGGGCGGGAGGTGAGGGCACGTGCCCCTCATTGCCGTCGGGGCCCGAACAATGGAAGGGGATCATACGGATGAGCTAACAGCGTTTAAAGAGATTCGGATTGGTGTGTTTTCAATTTTCGTGGGAGAGAGCTTATTCACTATGGTTTACAAAGAGCTGAATGGCGCTTTAATTTTTCAACAGATTTAAAGCAAAAATTATATACACAGAAAAAAAAAACTTTTGTCTTTTTTTTATTATTGCTATAAAGTGGATTTTTTTAGGAGCGTGCGTGAACCTAATCGTTGAAAGAGGTGTGAGAAATTATGCAAAAATTGTTCGCTATCTTAGCGACAGGGGTTGTTGATTTTTGAGTGGTGCTTGTTTGATAGTCAAGAGGTTTCTATTCTGGATCTGAATTCTAAATTGGTGATTTAAAAATGAACAAGAAAAAAGTATCAGCATAACTATTAAAATGATTTTAATTGACATCTTTTTTAAAGTTAATTTAAATGTCTGACTCAAATATATATATAAATATTATTCAAACAGATGATACCATAGATTTTGTTTGCATGCTTTGCAAATGAAATGCAAGAGTCACTGCATGACTAAAGCCAACAAATGAACTAAAACATTCTTTGATTATTTTTTTGAAATCCCCCTTATGCAAAAATCAAGATAAGTTAGATTATTTACCATTGGAATAAATGTAAAATTAATTGCTTAACATATTATTTTAGAGAGAGAGAGAGAGAGATTATTTTATTCTACAATTCGTAAAACAATAAAGTAAAAATAATTCATAAAATTCAATCAAATCAAGCAATAACGCGACTTTTTAAAAGCAGACCAAGAATTAAAAATAGGCCCCACCGTGTATATAGTATGTCTATAAAATGTATGCTAAATTTTTTGAAAGTTATAGTTAAACATTATGAATGTTGAATAGAATATAACATTCGAAATATAGCAATGGTACAACATCAAAGTTGGAACTCGATATAAAAAACAAATCAGGTGCATAATTGATAAGACTCAAGAATAATATATTAATGTTCATCGTCTTATCATTACATAACATATTAATGCTCATCACAAAGATTAATAAAACTTAGAAAACCATTGAATTTAAAACCGAAAGAGTTTCGATATCATTCACATCAATATACAAATGAAATATCAATTTTTATTATAAAAACCAATTGCTAAAAATTTATTGGACTGATTTTTAGACGATTTTATTCATTTATTAACAAATTCATTCATTAATTAAATTAAATTTATTCATTAATTAACTAAATTATTCTTAATTAATTAACTTATTATTCATTAATTAACTTACCTTATTTCTCATTTTTAATTCTATTAAGTGATTTTAAGCAGATTTTTAATTTAATATTAAATATTGTATTTGCATTACTACACAATTACTTGCTGCTTATTGATTCCACATTTAATCCATATGGATCTTCGTTTAGGATATTTTTTTTAAAAAGAAAAAGAATTTTTTTCTTCTTAATAATAACTGTGTAATTACTTTTTTAGATTAAACACTACCATTTTATGCTATTACAATGTTTTTCTATCGATAAATATATTACTTGGACACGATAAAAAAGCAATACAGAATTAGATATTAATTTCGTTAAAAAAAGTACATAAATTTTGATTTGGGGGAAGAAAGGGGGAAGAAAAAACAGAATAGTTCTCATAATAAGTTTGGATAGGACTTAATAGCTTCGAAAAAAAGAGTTGCGATATTAACACGTTTTTGGATTCTGTGTTTTAATTCAAATGATTCTATATGAATATCAAGTTTATTATAAAATTAAAGTTCTAAATGGCCGAGTGACATAATTTTCATTCCTAAGTTCTCACATATTATGATAAGAATAAAAAATTAAATAACTTCATTTAAAAATTCAGAGTTTAATTGGAATTAAAGTTAATTAATTCATTAATATTAAGAATAATTTAACAGTTCTTAATGACATATCTCATGACTTATCTCGCATTGTCAACATGACTTCTTTTCGACAACACACAATCTAGACGCCAGTCTGTTATGACTGCTGAGTGACCTTTCGATAACAGTTCTCACAACACGCCAAGATAACCGTTTGTTTTTATCGGTGATATTTTGACCGAAGTGCGGGGGGTGCTGTGGGTATATCTGTGACGCATCGGACCCAAAGCAGAATTAAATTTCGCAAAGCACCCTCATTTCCTCGAGCGGAGGAATAAAAAAGGAAACGGAACTTCCGTTTTTCTGAGATTATCGGGAACTACAGCCGTTCGTTCAAGCGTTGTGGCTGAGAAACAGTGCCCGAAATAATTATTTTGAGTGATTGAACAGCATGATGTTAGTTTAGGTTTGATAGTTCTGTTTTGTTTTCCCATGGTTTTATTGCAGCAGCCTTTGCATTCTTGTGAGCAACGAATTTTTTCATCAAGCATTATGGAAATAAGGCTAGATTTAAAATACCACAATGTTAAAAAAACATCAAAAGTTTTGAAGTATATTAAAACATTTTTTAACTCTACTTTAAGAAAGATAAATGTATGCAATTGTTAGATCGGACAGACTTGACATTATAAATAATCCTTAGATCGGGCAGGCATAGCATTGTAAATAATCGTTAGATCGAACTGGCATAGCATTGAATAGTTTAAAATCCTATTTTGCGAATTACAGGGATTAAACCAGTTTTTTGAAATTTTATTTCCTTTAGTTTGATAATTTTAGAAGTTTTAGAGCGTAAATGTCACTTTTAACTATGTTGTGGGCATATTTTATATTTAAAAAAGAGCAATATTTTTCAGAAGGCCACTATTCAAAAACTATAATTAAGAACAAAATTATATGGAGATAAAGAAATGTGGAAGGGTGGAGGGGGAATGAAGGAAATAACATGTGGAACAGCGGCATTAAAAGAAATCATTCTCGTGAGTGTGCTTATAAAAATTTACTTAAAACGTTTTAACATAATAATATGCAATAACTTAAAGAATGCAACTAAATACACTAATAAAATCCTATATTTTAAAGAAGACTAAAAAAATCATGTACAATTTAGGGGGGAAAATTAATCAAATGAGGAAAACAAGTAATGTATAAAAAATATTTTAAGTCAATTCCTACTTAGGTGAACATAGATTTTTTTTATTTTAATTACTTTTCATTGAATAAGGAAAAAAAATTGTATATAATTTTTTATGTTAGGAAAAGGTTTCAGGCTGAGCTAAAAGACGTAAGCGTTAATATAGAAGTCTTTTGAAAAATCTCAATTCTCAAAATGCATGCAAAGGCATTCAAGATGATATAACACTGAGCCCCAAGATATAAATTTGAAATACAATTTCACACAATGGAAATTAATGGAGGTCAACGACCATATAGAGATAAAAAATAATTTCAGAGCATCTAATAAGTATGTGTAAATTATATAATTGCTTGCAAAAAATCCTGAAAAAGAGACTTGGACCTTCAAAAGATGATAATTTCAGTTTTAAAATGCGCGATAGGAAATCATTTATAAGTGCAGGCGAAAGATGTTTTCTCTGGCTTCTTTTAAACACCATTTGAACAAAGAAGGGCGAAATTATAATATTTTTGTCAACGATCAGCACCAATTTTCTTTTTAAAAAAGTTTTTGGAAGTCGTTTATGGAAAAGTACTTTGAAGCCGCAGAATTATAAATTGTGTAAGGAAAAATACAATTTGCACTTACTTTCAAACAAAGTTCTGACAGAATATAAGGCATTCTTTAATATATCAAAGTGTGTCTAGTCTAGTTTACTTATATTAATGACCCGTTGTAAAGCAATACCAGGGCTATTTTGCGACGGATCTCATAATTTTGAAACACGGTCAGATGACGTGGACAACACCTGAGCTGACACCCCTTCTCCACAACACCCCACACCAAAAGGAGAACGTTTGGCCCTGACGAATTTAACGTGCAACAGAACAACTTACACGGCTTATTCTTCGGTGGAATAGGGTCTCGAACCTCAAACCATAAGGCTTACGAGCCGAGAACTTACCACCAGAGCACTCCGGCCCCATAGAAAAGTGAGATTAACGATCAAACTATATGCCGTTTCAATAAAACTTGCTTTTGTAAAAATGTACTCCTTGCTTCGCCAAGTATGCCAATAAAGATGACAGGTAAAATACACAAATACTTCTACAGAACAGTTACGGTTGGCACTTTTTACATTAAAATTATAATCTTTATTGATGAGTATTAGTTTATCCGAGATTATTTTTTTTTTTAACTTTTGGGATTACTACCTATCTTAGCAATTTTTAAATAAATAAATTTTTACAAGCCGGCTGCGTCGGTATGTTGTGTAAAGAGCAAATTTTAAATTATGCAATGACTTTGGTATCATATTAAGAAATCACGGGGCAGAATTTTTTAACTTAAAAAAACAAAACAATAACATTCTATGGCTTTTTTAGCCGGGGCATCGGGGACAAAGTTGCTTCGCTAGCACATTGAGAGTGTGAATAACAGGAGCAGTGCATAATTTAAAGAAAAGAAAGAACGGGGAAGCTGCAATTAAAACATTCTCCAAACAAAATTTCAAACAAGCATCCTTTTTCTAACTCCATCAACTCGTAAAAATTATGTACGTATTCTACTTAACCTTCATCCAGTCTGAAGGTTCAAAATATTTCGTGCCACCCCATTCGCCTGAAACCCTTCTTTCACAATAAACGACATAATAAATTTATCAAGGGAACTGTCAGATCACAAAAAGAATTATGGGAACTGAAAATAACTTTATTGTGGCAGATTTTTAAATTAAAAATCCAGATGACTTCTTAAAGCACATATTACAGTTAAAAATTACAAAGGAGTAAATATTTTCTGTTAGAATTCAAATTAAAAATAACCTTGAAATGTCTTATTTGTAATAAAAAAAAGCTTTTAATTATAATACAAGAATAAATTAAAATCTTTAAAAAAATTTTTATTGTTTATAATTTAATATTTTTCATAAAATAGCTGTAATTCTTCGTCAATCAAACTAAAAAGTAGTAACCAAAACAGCATTCGGGCTATTAGAATATCATTTCATTGGAATGCGATATTGGCGAAAAACTTGGGGGAGGGACATTTAACTACATTTCAGCCCTTGCATCATTTTAAATTATATAATGTCTGAAAATAGTTCGACAAAATTTAAAAAAAATGGAAATGAAAATGTTAGTATACGCTGTATAGTGTACAGAGAAAGTTAATAGAATTCGACACATAAACTTAACGTATACCTTGTCTGGAATTGATAATTACAATTTAAAGAAATAGTAATCATAATTATATAATCTTTGAAGAATATTTTGTCACGAAGAAATATTAAAAATTCATTCAAATATAACTTTTGAAAACATATTGCTTACAAAAAGGCTTAGATAAAAATTAAAAAAAAGATTAATTCCTACCTTAAAAAAGCCAAGGAAAGATCGTCTCACAGCAGACCTCGTAATGCATTAGCTGGTTTACACAAATTATAATTTATATAATCCAATCAATAATTAAAGGAAAAAATGTATCATTCATGTATACTGTTTACTTCTGACAGTGGAAGACATTTTCAGTTTTCTTCGGAATCAAAACAAAATAGAGGTTGCCACTCTAATTAAAGCAAATCAATAATTACTTGCAGTGTTACAAAATAAAGATACGAAATGTGTTGAGATTTTTTTTTGTCTTTAAATGTTAGAGTCATCTTTTATATAAATAACAGGTACAACAAATTCGAATGTTCCTTTCCGTTATTTAATTTATTTTGGGTTTATTATTCCACTATAAAACATATTTTTTGTTGTCAGAAAAAAAAACATTCTAAGACAATATAAGATATGTAATTAGTTTTTATCAAAAATTGCGAGTCGATGTTGGCCGAAAAAATTTACTATGGCAATGATGAGATCTCGAAAGACTGTAATTATTAGTTATTTCTTCTGATATTTCTTTTTAATTTTTTGTGAAATTTTTTTGATTAATTTTTTGCTTTTGTTTTTAAGAGGAATTTTTTTAAAAAAATCTATTTAATTCCAGTTAAAAAACTTCTACTTTCAAATACTTTGTTTGGGCTTAGTTTAGTTTCATTATATTAACGTCCAGTTTTAAAGCAAGTTTGGGTTACTACAGAGCGTATCTCGTAATTCTGAACCACTGTCAAATGACGAGATGACATCTGAGATGGACCTCTTTTTCAACAAGTACGGGAAGACATTTGATCCAATTGGATTTAACGTGTACCAGACCCATTAACACGTCGGTTTTTCGGTTGAATCGGGCTTCGAGCTAAGACCTTACTACCACGCCCCCCAGTCCCTCTAAATTCTTTCAAGCTTAACACAATATGTTTAAAGTATATAACATATTGCGTAAGAATGTAATGTGTTTTTTAAATTAAATTTACAACATCCTATAAAATGACTCGATATCACTCGAAAAAAGATCATAACTATAGTTTTAAATACGAAATAATTATATATGATGGGCACTTTCTAGGTAGTGTTACAAAAATGCTTTAAATTATTCAAAGTTTGTTTTTTAGTTTAATTAACATAATATCTAATGTATATCGACTGAATAATGCCCGTAAATGTGACATAGAATGGCTCAGAACATTTTACATGGTAAGCTACTGCGTACTAAAGGCACCAAATTTGGCACAAGAAGGAATTGTAGATGCTCTTTAAGAAAGAATATTTTAAAATTTTATGTAAATTTTCAATAAATGAAAAATGCTTAGTTAATTTAATTAATTAATTTCAATAAAAAATTGATTGATTAAATAAAAAAATTATTAAAAATTTTAGTCACTAACTTTAAGGAACAACAATGCACAAAAATAAATAGATATCCCCCCTACTTTAAAGTTTAAAACTTAACTTTTTTTTGTGATGCTAATTCTTATATCATGTAGCCTTTTCTAAAACTAATAAAAAATCAAAATTGGTTTTAAACACAATTTTGTTCCATTTCTTTTCTTTCATATAACTATTTGCCTCAAAAAAGCATGATTAGGCTAGTATTTAAATCAATCTTCAGAGACTAACCAATAATAAATGTTAGACTATTACTTCTACCTATACGAAGTATACAAAGAGACAGCATTGTAATTGCCGAAAAATTGGAACTCGAGAATTTTTCGATTTCAGATTTCCCTGAGACTGAAAAAACTCATTTTTGGAACTATTTTTGTCTGTAAATTCGATAGTTTTTTTAAAAAATTAAAGCTAGATGGATGAAATTTGGTATGCGATCTTTACACAGATTATATAGATTTTTAAAAAATATAATTTCAAGGAAATCTGTCCGTTCCAGCAGTCCAAATCAAGAACAGCACGATTGCTACCAAATTGAATGATTAAAACTGATCAAATTGATCCATCGTCGAAAAATTCGAAATTTACATTTTGATGAGGCTTTAAGTTTCAGACCTTCCTGGGTTCAAATACTTCCGAATTTTTTGTGTCTGCCTGTGAAGATAATAATTTTGAACAAGATGTATGAAATTTGATTTGTGATCTCAATGTCAAATTTGTAAATTTCCTCCAAATGATGTATGATAAATAGAAAGAAATTGATGGTTAGCATTATTTATCTTATATAGTGTCTAAAGTAAAAAAATGATAGAAATAGATATTATAATGAGTATCCCAAAATCAACACAAGATTTGAATTTGCCATCATTCTTGCAATAAAGTGTTGGCAGTTCTATTAAAAAAACATTTGGCAATTGATAGTCTAGGGTTTAAAAAAATGAAGCATTATACAATGAAACAGAGTGTTTACGCAAGATTTGAATTAAATAAAAGAAATCACTTTATTTTCTTTAAATTGTTATACTTTTATTGAATCACAAAGTACACAGGATAGGGTTATGTACGGAATAACACATATTGAAAATGGCTTCCAGGGCTTTGCTAGAACATACCATATTTTTGTCTACATTTTTATTGCCATTTTGTATAAATGCAGCTGAATTTTGTTGATGGAAAGTTGAATTTCCTCATTCATTAAACACGTGCTTATAGGTTAATTGGTATAGATCTTTGATTTCACATAATTCGATAAAAGGAAATCCAATTTTTTTAAGTCACACTATCTAGATGGCCGATTCTCAAATTTTTGAACTGTAACCGCCAGACTTTTATTATTTTTTAAATATAGTTGAAAAATTGAAAACACATTGTTCTATCATGTAACGCTCCACTTTCACTAACCCTATATTATCAGGTGTCAAATGGGTTTTTTTTTTAAAGGGTGGCCAACATTTTGTTGTACGAAGGGTGACAAATTCAAATCATGCATTAATTTTGGAACACCTTTTATATGTGATCTACGACACATCGGCATTAATTATAAATGAATCATAATACAGTTTTCTAACTTGAATAGCACGCAGAAAACAAACATAACATTATTTGTTTAGGTTCTCGAACTCTAAGATCTGGAGACGAAAAATAAAATAAAACAAAGTTTCTTAGAGTTCGAATCCATTAGAAAAAAGGGTTTTTAAGCCATTTATCAAAATATTCCTTAATTTTGAAATTTTGTGGTTATTATTATTATTATTAAAGTACCAAAATAAATCTAAGTCCCCCCCCCAAAAAAAAAAACAACAACGTCCAACACAGAAAGATACAATAATCAATAACTCGTCTCAAAAGAGGTGGAGAGTATAGGAAGTTCCTTGTTCCATCAATGTCTGTCCCAGCCTGCATCAAGGTCAAAGGTCAAAATGAGCCACTAATGCTATTTTAAACCCTCTATTAAAGTTTCAAAATTAAACAATGAAAGGTGTTAGCACATATTTTAAAATTCGTTAATAGACAGAATTATTTAATATTTTCTTCAAAGATTTTATATCTCAGCAGTATTAGTAGATCTAGAAGGATTCATAGATTACCATAAGTCGAAATGGGTTATATTGTTTCGAATGATATAATTTAAATATATTTATTAGTATCCAGTTATTGGTGTATTGAAATCCCAAATAAAAAGTTCAAATGTTTTTATATCCAGAACCAGGATGAACGGTCACGGTTATTTGCAGCCCATCATTAAGCAGGGATAATCCCCTGCCAAGGCTAAGAGCCCCGTCAACTCAACACACGTATCTAGAATCAGCGTGAACAATTATTCCCTGGTATTCGTGAGAAAGTGACCTGCGGGTTTAGATAGGCGAATGCATGTTAAGAAAATACAAAAAATCAAATCACAGAGAATTAACAAATTAATTATAGAAAAAAATAGTTTTTCTCCCTACTTTATCAAACTAGATTCATCTGATACTCCAAAGCCGTCTTTCTCTTTTCAGCCGCCATCTCGTGGTAGCTGCACAATATTAAGACATACTTCTTCTAGTATATGCATATTTTCTAAATGCTATCTAACTGAAAGATCAGAGTCGATTTTGTTCTCATTTAACTTCATGAAACTGGAATGAAACAAGATGCCGCATTCATAACATATCATCTCTCTCTCTCTCAATAGCAGCTTTTTACTTTCGGAAACGTTTACTCTAGACTACCTGGATAATTCAAAACGATATTATGATTCAAATTGAGCAGCAACAACAATAAAAAACAGGCAATATGATTAAAAAACATTATATTTGCACAGATCTAAATATACATAACACAGATAACAGTACATTTTATTTCTTAGTATTGTATCGGTAAAGCATAATCTGATTCAGTAATTTCTACAGTAAAACAAGTCAAAACAAGACATCGATTGTTATTCATTTACCAAAAATATCCACAACAGGGAAATTATGATAATGATTTTTTGAAGTACCCCAAAACAAATTTTAATACTGTACAAAGCAAAACATTGGCATCTTTCACAATTTATCTGTCATTATTTTCTCTTCTATGAAGATCGCAGTATTTTAGTCACGCGATAAAAACCAGCAAACACACTGAATGAAAACACTCAAAGAAATTAGTGGTGGAAATCCAGTTTGCTATAGTTTAAATGTATGACTTCTATTTTTAAAATATTAATTTTCAAAGGATTTAGCAATCGCATTTGAAAGTAGTTATGCAACCAGCATAATAAAATACTGAGGATATTCGAATTAAAAATGTTTCGAAAATTTCTGAATGAAATCCTGAATGAGCTATACTGGCTTGTTGTCGAAGTTGGCATTCAGTTGAATTGCCTGAATGATTAGAATCCAGATTATAAAAAAATTCTTCGGGAAATAGAAAGTCCATAGAATAGAGAAGGTTCGTTATTTACAAGCTGAAAAAGCAATATATGAGCCTGTACACATGATATTATCCCAGGTTTTAAATTGTAATGAGTGATGCTTAATTTGATAATAATTGGGTAATATTGTTTAAGTAGAGTAGTTACAAAAATTCAGATATGAAGAAAATCAGTTATTTGCAACACAGATTAGATTTCACCAGAATGCTGCTTTGAAAAGTGCCGAAACTAGACATCAATAAAAAACCCCGAAAATCTCGAAACAACTCTGATAATTCATATACCATTGAAGATTTAAAAACTGAGTTATGTCTAGAATTCGTAAATGATAAGCTAGACCTTAGTTGTCCAGTACAGGATTTTGCTTGATATTAATAAAAGTATTCGACAACATCGTCTTTGTTTTGTGCTCTTAACGGTTGTTCTGTTCCTGTTACGGCTCTCTGACCGTTAACTCCACTGGAAGAAAGATATGGCACTGTTTTCGGACAATTCACTGACCAACCGTCGTTCAAACAGTTCATCAGATCTTTCGGTCCATCAAACAGATACAACACACAAAACAGCATCGCGTAATGAAAGATCGTGGCATTGACCAACACCTTTATTTTTGTCCATCAGAACACCCTCTCTTCCTGTCCGTCCGTGTGACTGGACACACTGCTGAGGCTGGATGCCGGCGAACTGGCCTCCGACATTTCGTCCACGGTCTGGGGTTCAGCCTTGATGGATCCAGGCCTGACAGTGGTCTCCTCCTGGGCCTCATCTTGCGGTTCGTTTTTCTTCTGGTACTCAAGAATAGAAGTGAGGAGTTTGATGTACCGTATGGCGAGGCGTAGAATTTCGTTCTTGGAGAGTTTCTTGTCGGGGGGATGCGTGGGAACGAGGCGACGCAAGTCGGCGAAGGCACCGTTCACGTTCTGCTGCCTCCATCGTTCGCGACTGTTCGTGAACATCCTGCGCACCAGTTTGCGGGGCGGCACTCCTCCGCTGCGGCTGTGGGGGCTGAAATCGCTGCCGTCCAAGGGTGACCGATGACGGCGACGGGCAGGGCGGCTCCTGGTAAAATAAAGGGAATAATTTTTTAAAAAGTATGATATTCTTTTTTTTTCAGTTGTAGATTATTAATTTTAGCAATACAAGAGTTTTTTCGCTGATAAATGTTTCGTGAAAGAAAATTAGGAAATACAAACATTAGATATAAATAAAAAATATCCATTAATAAAAAAATATCACAAAATTTTGTTTCGGTACGTTATTATTGAAGAAAATAAAAGTTGGTTGAAGCGTTAAGTATATTTGTGTTTTATGATTTAACCAGTTATTTCATAGTAAAGTGACTTTTAATCCATAAAATCGTAAAAGAACAAGCATGAAATATAATAACATATTAGCTCTATAAATTAAAGAATTAATGAAAAGGAATAAAATGAAAGGGATGTAAATTGCTTATGAAAGAAACAATGCTATTTGGCTAAAATTGTGTGTAAAGTGTAAAGTATTTTCTTTTATGGAGGTTCAGTGTCATAATTTATTCAATTTTTATTTCACAATAAATAATAAATTTGATAAAAAATGTTTAATTAGTACTTACCATCATTAAAGAAGATAGTTAAAGATATTTAATTATATTATTTCTATCATTTTTCTAACACATTGAGGACTGCATTAAGATAAAACTCGAGACGTGAAACTCGAGAAAATTCGGGAGCCGTCCTTGTTAAACATCTTGCTTCTTAGTGAAAATTATTTTTACTAGTTAAAAACTAATTTTACTAATTGAAAATTATTTTTACTAATTAATAACTAAAAGGAAAAATATTTTAAAGTTTTTAAAATCATTTCCTTGGCTGCTACTTCATTTATAATTACCAATGTAAAGCATTTTTTCTTTCAATTTGGTTTGGGGATGATAGATATTAGTATTATCTTCATACAAAAGAATAATAAATGAATAGTTTTAATTAATTAATCAGTTAAGAATATTACTCAATAATAAAGAAAAAATTTAGAAATGTAATAGATCTTATG
>JAOUZG010047409.1:574961-591485 GCA_026289955.1 Argiope argentata
ATATATTATTTTGAACTGGAAAGAATTAATTTAATCAACTGTGCTAGGTTTTTTCCTCGATAAATGCATAATTTTTATTATTAATCTCGGAGAAGTCGTAAAGTTATTAAAATTTCCATTCGCGGAAAAAAATGTTTTTTACTGACCGCAAAGAGGTATTTTGCTAAAATAAAGGTCAGGTTTATTTAAAAAAAAATTTAATTGTATTATTTATGAAATCTTCAATGATGTTGTATAACTAAGAAGAAATTCAAAAATAAATGTTTGAAATTCTACTAATATTATGTGAATATTTATTAATTTTGCATCGTCTGTTTTTATTGCTAAAATTGTTTTTTTTTTTTTTTTGAGAATTATAATTTACGTTTTTTAAATATGCTTTTATTCTACTTTTCATAAATGCAATGAATGTTACGAAATATTTTGCTGTAAAACGGATACAATTCTATTTTTCAGTGTATTTTTGAAATATTAATTCATAAAATATTTAGTTTCGTAAAAGTTAAAATAAAATAAGCAAGATATCAACTTCGAAATATTGCTGTTTTATATTTTAATCGGCTATTTTTAATTTATTTTCCTAATTCAATCTTAATTATATAGTATCATTATGTAATTAGTATTTTCCAAAAGCGTCTACGTATAAATGTAGTAAATAGATCATCAAGAACATTGTTGTAAAACATACATTAAATTATTTTTAAAGTTTTAAAAAAATAAGAAAAATGGAAATAAATTCGGGAAATAAAACTTGCTAAACTAAATTATTTTTTGAATTTCAAAGTAATAGAAAAAGGATTTTGCTGTGATAATTTAGACCGGAGTTAAGGACTCAGAATTTTAAAATTTGGATAAATTTTTATTCAAGAATCCATTAAAAATTTAAAGAATTTCTTTTTAAAACTTAATCTAAAAGAGCTTATTAGTCAATAGGTAATACGTTTCAAATTTGATAGTCCTGTGTCAAATTGTTCATGTCCTACGGAATGATTTAGAGCTTTTTTTTCATCATGCATGTCGCACTTCAACGGTATTATAATTATAAATATTATCATATTAAAATAACTTGGGGAAAAGATTTAATGCAATTATATAATAAATGTCGACACTAATGCATTTAATTGTGTTTGTGTTTTATCTCAAGCTGAACTTTGACGTCGTTTCCTTCTTCCGGTCAGTTGCGTAGAGTAGATTCTAAATTTAAATTGAGCGGGCGCATTGTACGTACGTGTGCGATGTACGCGAACACACCCAGGGTTGTTTCTTTTTCAATTTCTATTATCTGACACACGCTCCCTCTCTCTCTCTCTCTCTCTCTCTCTCTCTCTCTCTCTCTCTATATATATATATATATATATCTATATATATATATATATATATATATATATATATTCAAATTTTCAATCTTTAATTAAGTACTTTTTATTCATCTACTCAAATTTAAGTACATTTTTTTTAAACTTTTAGTGGCTAACATTTAATGTTAATACAGTTTTTTTCAAATATTAATTCATTAATTTTTATTCATTAATTAAAAACTAACTTTCTCGCCAAAAATCTTCATTTCCTTTCCGCCAAATAAATAATGAATTCAGTTTGTCCCCCCCCATTCTAATGAGGTTAGGCTTAACATGTTTTCGACCGATTATTTCAAACGATTCTATGTATTTTTTTAGCGTTTGGTGCATTTAAAATTAAACATTTTTAATTCATTGGATTCATTTGATTTACTTTTGAATTAAAATAAAACAGAATAATCGAAATTAAAAATTTCTAATCTGCAATACGTTAACCCAACTAGCATAGAAAATTTCTGCATTTACGTTGCCTCAATTGGCGTTGAAAATTCAAGCATTCACAGTGTGTTCTGAATTTTGACAGCGTTTTTTCAACTGATACGGACTTGAATTTGATTAATTGGTTTGCTGTTTTGTTTTATTTCAGATACGCACTGTAAATAATTTGCTTTTAGGTTAGTTTTGTGCTTTTGTAATTAAATTGTATTATTACATATTTATTTTACATAACTAAAATAAAATTCTCCTTTGTTGACCTAAGTAGGAATTGACTGACAGTTTTTAAATTTATTTCTCGTTACGATGTAAGTTAATAATGAAAAGTGTGTATAAATTCCGTACACTGATTTAATATCTATAATCTAGACACCTGTCAAATTTTGAGCCAAAACCAACAAATATCTATTGGTCTTTACTTTCAAAAACATGTAAACGAGATAATTAAATGCTATGATTTAAATATATCAAATTAGGTCAGATATTTTGTGACTGCAAGTGCAATTTTGTTAGAAATCGTTGTTTCAATTAATTGAGAAAAATGTATTTAAAGCCTAAATTCGATTTTTTAAATACTATTAATGGCTTGCCAGGGATTAATCGCCAAAAATCTGGCCAAAAGCAGCACGATAGATTCAGTTAAGATTCTAAATCTACGTCAATGGTTAATATCTAGTAACTATTGTACTCAGTGCTCAGCATGGCTTTTTCTGGCATGGCAATTTTGTAAGAGAGAATGAGAGAAAGTTTTATGAAGACTGTTAATTAACCACCGAAAATCTCGCCAAAAGCAACACAAGTAAAGATGCTAAATTCACGCCAATGGTTAATACATAGTAACTATTGTACGCCAATGCTTGATAAGGCATTATTTTGGCAAGAGTATGGGAAAGAGTTTCGTGGGGACTGTTCCCGCAGTTTCAACAATATATTTGTAGAGAAAACAAAGCGTCCCTCACCTGGCAGTGGAGGCTGAGGGGAGAGTTTGCTGCAACCTGTATCCCTCCCACAGGCTGGCGTGGGCGGCCTCCTCAGCGGGGGAGAAGAAGACCTCGTCCTGCGAGGGCGGGGTGGTGCTGTCCGAATAACACTCGTAGTCCTCCGAGTCCGTCAGTGAGGCTGGAGGAGACTCAGGGTGACTGCCGGATTCCATCGGACGACAGCCTGCGAAAACAAAGCGGTTACAACTGATGAATCGAGAGACTCAGGAATCAGTATCAGTGCAAACTGACAGTGAGGGGGAACGTTACACGATGTATCATTACTCCGGTTAAATAGCTCTAAATTTCAGTCTAATGTTCCTAAAGGTTATTGATATATTGGAAAAAACTTCTGTATCAACTCTAGTATTTAATATTCTTTATAAACAGAGTATTGGAACAACACTAGTATTTAATTTTCTGTGTAACAAAACTGAGTATTTTTTTATAGTTCATATATGTTTTAGAAACGCTCATATCTTCCACATGGGTTCAGAATGTTGCATATTATCAGTCTATGATAAATATCAAATAATTGCTGTTTGAGTCTCAATTATCTTCTCCAAGCTTTATGTCAGTTAAGTAAGATATATAAAGCAGTCTGAGCTAAAAGCAGGGCCTGACTAAGAAGGGGCATGCGGGCCAGTTGCCCCGGCCACCACATAAGTGAGGGCCCTCAAATCGAATCGAAACTTTGTTTTACGTTTCCTTCTTTAATGAATAATCTTTATTACTAAAGTAGTAAAGCAGAAGGGGCCCCAAAGAAGTTTTTGTCCCGAGCCCCAACTAGGCTATGTCGGGCCATGGCTAAAGCAATAATGGTACTGAACGTACCGCAAAATAGGTTGTCCCCTCTAATACGAAGTATACGTACAAAGTACAGTATGTAGAAAAGGTCCAGCTAGTAATTAGAGAATATCTATTAAATTTAGTTCTTTTTCAAGAATGCTAAGACATGTCAAAGCACTGTTTTAATTTATAAAATTTTAACAATACGATCATATTTTTAATTACAATGGAGGGAAATTTTTGATTCTAGAGTAATTTTAAATAAAATTTTATTAACTTTGAAATTATAATTATTTTTTGGTTAAATTTCAATGAATATTTGCAGTTGTGACAAAAATCCTCTAGCAAATTCTAACGAATGTATTTTATGTATTTAGATGAGCTATGCACTAAAAGATTTCCAGTAATTCTAAAAGTTTTGAAAATATTTCCAACATTGCAAGAAAAATCAAAATTTTATTAAAAGTTCGCGTACGTTTTTTTTTTCTCGCTTGAATATTGATAAAATAAATAAATATGCATGGAAATGTTAGATTCTAATTCATAACATAGCTAGAACCAAGCAAAACCTTTCGACAGTTTCATTTCAATACCTTAAAAGCATTTTTCAAACGGATGTTTGCTGCACAGTTTTTACAAAAAACGCACTAAACGTTTTTAATACTTCTTTAAAAATCCTGTTATCACTTAAAATTGTTGAAAATAGCTTGATTTACAGGTCAAACTCTGTTTTTATTAATTTTAAACACATTTTATTTTCTGTTAGTTTCACACATTATTTTTTAATTACATTGTAGTAGAAAATAATTAATGTTTCTATATCTATATCCGCTTTCTGTAAATTCCTAAGTAGTTTTTAAACGTTAGTGGATTAGTCAATATCTTCAAATTCTATTAATTAAATAATAACACAGCAAAATGTGTGTGTTTTGTAAATTTTTATCTGTTAAACTAGAACTTTTTCAGGAAAAACAGCCCATTACAGGTTTTTAAAATTCTCATTGTTGATTTGTAAGACCATGTATTAATTTCACATACACACACACAAAAAAAAAAAGAAGTTTAATGCAAAGTGTTGAGTAATTTGATTTTATTTGCTCCTATAGCGGAATCAGAAAGACTCTATGAGTTCTTTAAACTTTTTTTTTACCATGTTACACAATTTTCACCAAATATCTTACCTTGGCATATGGAGTTTGACTGTAACAACACCAAAGAAAAAAACTTATATTATAGTAAATTGGATGCTTTCTAGACTTCCAGAAAATTTCTCCTGATAATAAATAAATAATAATTTTATAACATATCTATAAGATCATTACTATTAATTTTCACAGTCAAGCAACCAAATTTCGTCCTGAATGAAGTTTTACTAAAAACATTAGTTCGTAAAGTAGTTATAAGATTTCAATAAGAACCCGAATGCGTAGAAACTTATCTGCAGCAAATATTTATTTCGTCGAGACATACATTTACTACAATCTGCTTTTTGTGCGCATGCGTGATCTTGAAGGAATCTTATAAATGGATTAATGCAAATCCATCATTCACGCAAACTCAATGCATCCTCAACCACATTTGACATTTTGGAAATCCATATCCATCTCCATATCTACAAATCCAATTATCTGGTTTGGACTACGCTTTCTAAAGTCCTTTAGAAGCTCTAAGCTTTGAAAATTTCATCTCTAAAGCTTCAAAAGTAAACATTAATTTAAAAAAAATTAATCGTTATGTAAGTAATTTTAAAGCAGCATATTTTGACAAAATAAGATATCAAAATACAAAATAATGATTCCTTTCTAAAAACTTCGCTTCGTTATATATCTCATAAAGTAACTCTAAACTGAGATTTAAAATTAACAACATAGTAATAAATAAAAAATAATAAATTTTTCTTAAAATAATTTAAATAATGTTAAATATTATTTTGAATTACAAATACTTGACTGAATATTGTTTTGAATTATAAACTACCACATTTATTTCTGATTATAGAATATTATATAATATAAAATTTACAAATGTTATTTAATTAATACTGTTATTACAATAAGCTCTGAAATTAATTTAATTAGTATTTGGTTTTAACTGAAAAAAGTTTGGTTTGCATAGTCTTAGTAGTTAAATAAAAGCATAAAACTTATGAACTTTCAAACTACAACAAAATATATCGAGGATACTTGACCCCCCCTCCAAGTTGTAGGGTTCCTAGGTAATTGCCTATTTCAACTATTTAATAATCCAGCTCCAGAAATTTGTATAGTTTTCCTATATGTAGGGGTAGATTGAAAAAAAAATTATTACAGGTCTAAAAAATTCATTGAAATAAAAAAATTTGTTATGAATAAAATAGAATTTATGGGCAGTCAAAAGACAAACTAGGAATTAACTCCCAAAAATAGTGACCGCAGAGACTTTGGAACGCATCAACGATAAAATGACGCCTTTAGCGACTTGTTTTACTGATATGGGGGTCAGAATGTTTTGACTTCAAGGGTTGTTCATTAGATACGGTCAAAACAGAAGCGCCAGTCATCGAAAACGGAGAAGATAACAAAACCTCAACCCTTTGGTGTGGGAATGGGTGATTGTTTACGGAAGGGTAAGTTGGGGGCGTTATCGCTTGACCATGGGACATCGGATCCCTATGGAATAATAAGCACTTGGCCACCTGTTTTGGTTGATGAGCCGGAAATGCCAGTCAGAGAAGAAATAGAAACCTGCACTTAAGGACACACGGACATGAGATGGAGACAAGTCGTGGCTAGTGCGAAAGTAAACTCTATGCTGGAGCTTCAGAGTTATCTAGGTGTCTGTGGCATGACAAACACAAGTAGCCATCTGACTGGGAAAAACAAATATGTTTTTAAAAGAATGTTTGACCCTTTCAATAAAGATATGAATCAACTTCATAGTGCACTAGGGAAAATGTATTTTATTAGACTAAACAGGGCTAAAAGTATCGATAAGTATTCCAGTTGTAAGACTAAAGAGTCGATTTGAAATGTATAGAATACAAATAAATTATTTAAAAGAAACTTTTTTTGTAAGAGCAATCCTGTTATTCTCCAAAAAGCTATGAATAATCTGTTTAAGGGAGAAGTATATAAAACTGCCAGGATAGTTCCAAGACACCATTGTTTCAACAAAATTCATATATTTGAATGTTACAGATTGTATGGATATTCACACACGCACAGCTTTTATAATCATTGATTTATTTTTTAATTTAACTTTTTATCGATGTCATGAAGAAAAAAGAAACAATAAAAAATAAAAATAGCATTCCATACATTTTTATGGATATGCCATCATAAATTTGCATTTAAATGACCGCTGGTTCATTTACTAGTTATATATATATGCCTAAGATTTTAAAAAATACTTTGCCTAAAATATCATAATTTTTAATAAATACAAATATGATTTATAATAAGTATAACTTATAATTGAGTTCTATAGAGAATGTGGATCAATATTACTTTTTCAATCAACAGGTTTTAGAAATGATTTTTTGCTTGAAGTTTTCAGTATAAACAATTATATATCATTAAAATGTACTAATTTTAAATATTTTGGATGATTAAAAAAATTTTCACTTATAAATTAATTTTCTAGAAAAATAACTTATATTCAATCTGACTTATTTTTTTATTTCACACTTCTTTTTTAAAAACTAAAACGCACACATGCACGCACAGAAATAGTAATTGCATTATAATTCGTATATAATAAAAAAATTGAAAAGAATATGAAATAGACCAATACAACTTAAGATTTTTGACAAAAGACTATTTTATCTAATGTTTGCCACTGCGATCATTTGGCTTATAGGAAATATTGGGTTTGTTTCAGTTAAATATTTTACACGTAACATAAGATTATGATTCCTTCAAAGTTCTTAATTCTCTCAAGGAAATATTTTAAGACATTTAACAAGGTTAAAAGTCATGTTATTTAGATGTCTTATGCCTGTTCTGTTTATTGTGTGTGTGAATTACCTAATAACTCCTGTCCAATAACGTCAGAGTTTTATTTAATATATTTATATTTATTTACATATATTATATTTATTCCAATCTCCTCAATATTATAATTTCATTTTATGACTGATACAAATTGTCCAGTTATTAAAGAGAATATTTCTTCTTTAACTTTTAACAAAGGTTGAAGATCGCACAATGGAATATTTGATAATGAAAAT
Organism: Argiope argentata; assembly: GCA_026289955.1. Classification (NCBI taxonomy): domain Eukaryota; kingdom Metazoa; phylum Arthropoda; class Arachnida; order Araneae; family Araneidae; genus Argiope; species Argiope argentata. Next base: position 582,731 of record JAOUZG010047409.1, read on the forward strand.
AATTTCAGTTTCAGTCCAACAATGAAATATTTTGTAAAAAATTAAGCATAAAAAAAACCTGTTAAATTTTTTTTCCAAAATACAGAAAACTTTTGTACGTTCATTAAAATCTTCAAAATTTTAAAATAGCGTAAAAAACAGTTTTTGTGCAGTATTATTTTCGGAAAGTAGCGAAAAAAATTAATTAATTTTAAAAATCTCTTGTTTTTGGAAAAAAATTTAAGATATCACTTTTGGGTGCTCTTCTCAAACACATGCACACACGCACACCTAAGTAAGTTTTTATTTAAAGTCTAACCAAGTAATTTTTGTTGGCTTGTGTAACTTTCAAAATGTATATCGATCTGAACATTGGGAACAACTTGAGTATCTCAGCACTTCAATTGCAATTTGGTCTCTCATATTTGTAATTCTTTAGGGCTTTCGAAAAAAAAAAAAAAGTCAAGATATCACGATTCAAAATTATTATGAGCAATATGAAAATCACCAAGAGAGGAGGAATATCTGTTGTTCAATTATCATATGTTTCTGAATTAAATACATAATTATTATATTGAACAATGCCTCAGATTTTTTGGTGAAAAAAAAACTTCAACAAAATAAAGTTTGTAATAAATTATATGTAAACTATAATATGCATTAACGCAAACATTGCTCAAAATGCTTTCCGGGACAAACCACTGGCATAGATCAATCAAATTTGATAAATAATTTTCTCTTGAGTAATAAATGCTTCTAAAATTTCAAAAAGAATTTATATTATAAAATCTGTGGAGTATTTAAAAAGTTTTTCTCAATACTTTTAAAGTAGATTATCGCTCAAAATCTACCATTACATCATTTTAAAATTAAAAAAATAGTAATAAAGTTTCAGTGATATCAATTTTATTTCCAAGTGTTTTTTTTTAATTTCAGTAAATCCTTCAAAATATTTTGAAATATATTTTACAGCTTCTCTTCATAGTTTTAGTAACTTCATTTGTGATGATATCAAATACATTTTTGTAAACACGTTATCATTTCTATATAAAAGCGAAATTAAAAAAGAAATAACATGGGAATAGACGAATAAGCCTAAACTTATGTTTCGAACTAAAGGTTCGAATCAAGGGCCTGACTAAGTCAGGGGCAACCAAATCGAATAGAAATTTTATTTTACGTTTCTTTTTTCAATAAATGTTCTTCATTACTAAAGTAGTAAAGCAGAGGGGGCCCCAAAAAAGTTTTAGCGTCGGGCCCCAACTAGGACGGACCTTGTTCGAATCACTTTTAATTTTTTAATAAATATTTATGTTATGCAATCACTTAAAAAGCATAATCAGGGAAAGTAAGTCATAGCAAAGCAGCCAATGAAATAGTATGATTTTGAAAGGAATTAGCAAAAGTTTTAAAATAGAATTTAAGTATTTTATTCTAAAATAGAACATCAAATTAACTTAAAAATAAAAGGAAACATTTCTCTTACGCATATCATTACCGCTCATAAAAGCTTTTTTCTTTAAGACTGTGTCTTATAAATCAAAATATTTATCAAACAAATAAATTCTCTTCAAATTGAACATGAAAATTCTAGATTAAATCTCTTAAGAAATTTCAAGTTTCGCCATTCCAAACTATTTTTTTGAAGACATAAAATTAATTAATTAATTTCAACAAAGCATAAAAAAAATCTGATTGACATTTTTTTTAATGTGAGGGATTAATTTTTCATAATTTTCAAAATTCCCTTCTTGCCACTAAAAGGAAAATCATCATCGCTTATTGGAAGTGGATCATTCTCTAATAAATTTTCAGCCTAATCACTCATTTTTTTGAAAATATATTTTTAACACTTTTCGGATACGAATGACTCCGAACTCACCTCTCAGTCTCGCCTCCGCCTTTTGTAATCCGAATTCGATCGAATCGTCAGATGCGTAACCATCTCGAATTGTAGTTGAACTGTCATAAACCAGCTTCATCGCCGAGTGAGTCGGATCGCTGATGCCGGACGCGCGGTGGAAGATGCAGTGAAGGGGCGGTTCTCCCCGAAGATGACACCTCCCGTCCAATCCGCAGCAAGGATCCGCCTCTTGCCGATTCATGGTCCAATCCTTCAACATCGAATAAAGTGTCATTGTTACGGCATCTAAAGCTGAGGAATTATTAGGGGGGGGGGAAACTGAACAAATGTGTTTTATATATGAAGGGTAAAGAAAAGACATCAAATGTTACTATTTGGCTTTTATTCTTTGATTTCATGTTCACATTCTGCTGATTTTCTCGAATACGAAGTTTCAAAAAAGAATACATTCGATACATCGAAAAATTCGACTTGGGGATTTTTGATCAATGTATAGCTTATATATGTTACCGTGAATGTCCGAAATTGGAAAATGTCGGCAATCACCGGCGAATATCAACATATACCAAATACATCAATGAAATACCAAATATCTTACAATAATCTTATGAATTCGGATTATCACCGGTGTATGTAGACAATCGAAACGAGACGCCGATGTCCACGGTAAAGCGGCACCACTGTGCGATTATAAGTACCTCATGCCGACCGTGGTCGTACCGATTCTCAAAATGTGTTGACGGTTGTTAGAATAGAAGACTCAAACTTTTATAAATTAGCAACCAAAAATAGTATCCTCAGGCAGTTTTATACCCGTGGTTAGTTCGTAATTTGTAAATAAAAGTTGCTTTCCATAGATGAGATTTCCTCTCAAAAAATGTCTCTGAGAGAAACCGCTATAGTTAATTAGAGAAATTCAGGCCTAGGTTATGCACGTTGTCATTGCAAAAAGAAATGTTTCAATACTAAATGCAATTATAAAAGTAAGAAACTCTTATGCAATTAAAAGTGCCAAAACAATTCCAATTGTTGTAACAAATAAGCTAGTATAACATCAATCATATCTGCATGAGCATCTCAAAAAAAAAAATCAGCTTTTAATAACGTGTTGCCATTCCATTTACAAAAACTCTGATCTAAAAAAAAATAATAAGTTAATGACTACAGCAAATACTAAAACCTAGAAAAACGTCATTTTGAACGCGCCTTTATACGAAATGAAATAAATAAGAAATGTGATATTTTTTGAAACAATCAATGCGAGACAAAGTTTTTTTTAGATCGTTTGCAATACTAAAGTGACTCATTCAATGAAACAATTTAAATGAATGAAAATATAATTTAACTTGCACGAGCACGTGGTGCTTGGCCGTTCAAGAAATGATGTTCTGACACGATACATTGACATATGCATAGCAGATGTCATTTTAATCTTTATTTTACTATAATTTTACTAGCTTTAAGTTTAATTACTATATCTTTAACCTATTTTGACGTATGTCATTCATAACATGCTTTAATAATAAAGTATGATTTAAAAAAGGAACGGAAATATGTTTTTTCAACAACAACAGTGAGTGCTGATTGTCGACATGCACTGGAGATAAACTGAATATAATAAAATATTCGGCTTTTTACCGAATTATTTAGTATATGTTGACATTCACCAACGAGTGTCAACATTCTCCAGATTTCGGTCACGTATCCACTGAAAGCTGAATTAGGAACACTTCAATTATAAGAACCATTTTACAATAAATTCACACGTATTTACTGTTTTCTGTACTTCGTGTTGATTGAATTTAATTTCATGAATTAAAGTCAAGTCTTTTCTATCTATGACGTCTTTAACTTTTCTTTAAAAAACCTGAGATTAAACATGATCAAAGAATCTCATCAAAAATTAGCGGGAAAATTTTATCAAAAAATGAATGCAAGGACGAATATATTCGTACGGGAAATCCCAATTCATAAAGTAACAGACGAAAAAAAAAAAAGTCTATGAGATTTTTTAGGTAAACAAACATCTAATCTGACTCCCCCCTCCTCCATTCATCTGGCAGAATAATTAAAAGTGATGAACGGCTGAATGGCAAATGAATACTGGAATTTTTATTAAAAAGAACAAACTCAATTCACCCTTTACTTTCTTCTTCTTTTCTCTCATATTCTTATAATTGTTGTAAATAATGATAAAATTAAAATACATATCAAATATTTTATTTTGAACCATACTGATATGCACGAAATTCGGCTTGAGATCTCATTATCAGAATCAGAAGTTTGTATAAAAAATTCTATATCAATCTCGCCAAACGCTTGATTGTTTTATGCCATTTTTCTTATTTGTGTACATGTGAATGACATGAAAACGCAATAAGCGAGGTAAAGGGCCTTCTTTAAACGGTTTTTAAACCAAAATTGTAGTTAATACATTTGAAACCTAATAATTCAAATGGGAAAGGGTCAAAGGGAATATTCGGTTCCCTTCAATATATGACGATGAAAAACACAAAATGCGCCATGATAGAAGAAAGGGGTGTAAAGAAGTCGTAAAACTTATCTCCCCTTGAAAAGACGCATGTTCGAACATTGTTACTTCTGGCCAACGGTGAGAGGATTTTTTCCTTTGTTGCGCATTGTGTTTCTCCCGCTTTGATGTTACCCTTTCGACTTGAATGGAGTCAGGTAATGAAGCACACATGCGTTTGCGGTCTTTTGAAGAAGGAAACCGTGTCAAAACATCCGATATAGCCATTTCTTCTATGGACCACGCGGACTGGAATAAGTTCCGATAACAACATATGCGTTTTACGACTCTTTGAAGAAAGAAGTACTGAAACCTCCATATGTGAATATTTTCCCTATTGTGAAGGTTCTGTTAAGGGCGTGGATGTTTCGGCAATATTCCCACCACTGGGAATATTTCTGAGGAATTATGGAATGATCAGCATCTCCAGCCCACCAATGCGAACCTGAGAGGTGGAGTTTGACCGAGGTTAAAATGGAAGTATTTAAAAGGAAAAGACGACGAGTCGAGCTGATATGAAGACGAGACCAGCTGATCCGAGTAGAGACTGGACGAAGAGTCGAGCTGATTCGAAACGAGCTTTGAGCGGAGATGAAGAGTTGGAAAGTTGAAGAGATATCACGTGGTCTCAAGCTTAATGATTAAAAATCTAACGGAAGTATTCCGTGGATCTCTTGAGCTACTGCAGTAACTGGATAAGCTAACAGCCTGTCAGTTTTCCTTATGTCATGGAACTATTATCCTAGATGTAAATATTTCCCAGCATATTAACCTAGAGGACGTGTTTCTTTCTTTCTTTTTTTGTTATTGTATAAAGCTGTAAATAAAACATGTGTGTTTAAACGCTACCCGTTCATTTGATCGACTAGGACCAAGTCATTACAGGGGAAATAATGCCCTGCTGTTATGTTTTTAAGCCTTACTGCTTAATTTAAGAGAATAGAAGTGAATTATTGCTTAATTTAAACGAAAGCGAATAGAACTCCAATATTTCCACAGTTTTTTTTCTTTCAAATTAAATATTTAAAAAGAATCTCTCCAATGCCATCATCATATTTGGCCAAATTTTGTAGTTTTATGTCTAACAATATCATCTCAATAGCAGGCACCATATATTTTTGAAAAATTTAATAAGAAAAATATTTACACCTATCACGTGAGCTGCATTTATTGAACCGTCATTCCAGATGAAGTGATGGTATGGATAGGTTGAATAGGCTTTAAATTCTATAATTATTCTGATATGCTTTCGCACCGCTTATTAATTTTAGAATGGACTACACTATTCGCATTAACGTGAAGTATCTTTATATTTGGTTTAGAAGACACATGATTAAATTGACTTTAGTTCCGATATTTGTCCTTTCATTTACAAGTTTAAATTTTTATTTATCGGCTTATCGATGAAACATACAGAGGCAGTAGTATAGGCAACAGTAATAATTCTGTGATTAAAATCCGTTCAGCCTCAACAGCATAGAACAAGATTCTTCGAATGCCGGCGTCCTAGCCTTGGGGTAGGGCGTCTTTCCCGTGATCTGGAAGTCCCGGTTCGGTCATGGTTGTTCTTTCCCAATGATGTGTGTGAAAGGGCCCCCTTCCCCTTATAAAAAGAGAGTATGCAAGCAATTGTGTGAGTGTAATCTTCATATGAGCTAGATGTCAGACTTCTGTCCAAGGGTGCTCAGGTACCTTTACACTCAGAAGCTACTGCGCAAACTCTGCTTAAATCACTGACTTCACCATCGGTCTTGTCTACGACAAGTGCATAAGTAACAATAACAGATTCTCGGAGCGAAATGAAATAATTTATTAAAAATATATATATCAAAGGGGGTTAATTAAAAAAAATTCCACAACAGAGATAATAAGTTTTAATAGAAAAAAGAAACTGCATTGACTCGGTATTTCAGTAGGAAAGGATCAAAACAATCATATCACACATAGATGCATGCTATCGTATAATGACTCAATGTACACTATCCAACAATGTATCATCTATTTTCTTCACATGGTTCAGTCAGAAAATTTACAGAAGTCATTTAACGTAACCGCGATAACCGTATAACTGGAAAATTTGAATTGTTAGCGTATTTAATTGATATTTGTTTTCTACGCTTCGGTTGTGACATGAAACTTTCTTTCGTATTATTTCTCGAAAACAATATATAAAAGAAATGCAATTCTTAGGCCAATTTTAATAATAGGATTTTCGCTTTGTCCAATTCCTGTGTTATTAAAGCATAATTGAAAGGAATTTTGCATTGCTGAAAATGAAGAAACAAAAAGGCATACATCTTTTTATTGATATGCATTCATTGTTTAATCAATAATCTGCATAAATACATTAAGAGTAAAATTTAATTGCCATTTTAAAATCAAGCAATAAAGGAAATCCCGCTGAAATGTATTCAATATTTTTTTAAAATATTAATAATATTAATACGTAATCGAAAATATTTTACTATAAGATGTTGCAAACTGGAGGAGCTTTAAATTATTAAATTGTGTAAAAGCAATCAAAATTAAAGACTATTCACAAATTAAAGATCAATATTAAAAGATTATTTTTTCAAACAATAAAGAAATATTCTCTATTATTTGCTCAGTATTCCAGTTTCTTGTTCTTTATATATTAATTTTAAAATATGGCTTTCATGATCGAATGTTTATTATTCTAATGCAAATCAATTAATTTATAAATCGACATATCATACATAAAGGTTTCTTTAGACTACCTTTCCTTGTTTTTCTTCTGTTTTAATATTACACACTAATGATAAGTTAAAACATTAATAGTAACATAATCCAACTTTTTATAATTTTAGGGTACTTTTTAAGAAGTTAAGTCATTTTTAAATCAACATTTTAATTTAATAGACAAGAAAAAATTAATAAAATATGAGCTGAAGTAATCCCCTGATTGAGGTTACATGGACCCAATATATACTCGTATTTACGATGATATAAGTAAATAAAACGCACAATATGCTCACGCAAAATTTAGATTTAAAAATAAAATCTTTATATATATATATATATATATATATATATATATATATATATATATATATATATATATATATATATAGTAAATTCTACTATGCTGAATATAATATTTCATTCTTCCTTTATAATTTCCTGTATTCTTAAAATATGACAATAATATAAGAAATAAATTTGAAACCCAAAATCCCCCCCTTTTTATTGATAATGGTGGATTAATTTTCCATCTGAATCAATTATTCAATTCCTTTTAACATGTCTTTTTTCCAGATTATTTTCATGGTCTTTTGGAAATATCTAATGAAATCATCAATGAAACATTCCATACGTCTTTGATACAATGGTCCTGATCTTACAGTAGTTAAGCACATATGCAATTTCATTGAATTTTAATTTCAAATCTGCCATATAAATAATTTATTTTAAAAAATTACAAAAAAAAGTAATTAAATCAGCTCCATTCTTGCAAGTTGAAAAATCAAAATAGATAAGATTCATTTTAAAATATGTAACCACATTTTTAACAGATAATAAATAACCAGTTATTAATAACTATTACTGCACTTATATTTTATCTACTGAAATCATTGTTATTTTTTAAAGAAGAATACAGCAAACAAAATTCTTATCTTTACCTTCTCTGCAATTCTAATATTTTCTTTAATTCTAATTCCATTAGACAATAAAAATTATCAGTTTTTTTTAAATTTTATTTTTTTAAAAAAATAATAATTAAGAAATAAATAGAGTAAAATAAAATTACGACTCGATACTTTAGACACTGGTTAAGGTCTGAGGAGCACTAATGAATCACTTATATGCCATCAAGTTAATATCCACAGTATGCTAATGCTTTATTATTGGATTGAAATAACATCACTTTATTTCAATCCAATAATATTTTATTCAATCCAGTATCATTTAAATGTATCCTTTGTATTGAAAAACAATTAGCTTTTAAAGGAGAGAAATATTCTATTAATAAGGAGGTGAACACCAATGAATGTGAGACTAGAAATTATGAACATTAAGAATTCCTTAGAAATAGAATTCATTTTTACAATTTGTTGTTTTCATATATATTTTTTTCCACTTGATTCATCACTTGAAAATCTTGAGTTTGCTTATGTAATAATGTGGATGCATGGACAATTTTCTTTCAAAAGTATGTTCAGATAAACACTATTATTATTTTGTAAAGTGTATTTCTTTGAACAAACCTTTCTAAATTAAAAATAATAATAAAAAATGCTTTCGATTTAATTAAATTAAAAAATTATGTTAATCCAATCCCCAACAGAAAATTTTTGAACAATCAACAAAAATAGAATATATATATATATATATATATATATATATATATATATATATATATA
>JAOUZG010047409.1:591495-652069 GCA_026289955.1 Argiope argentata
ATATATATATATATATATATATATATATATATATATATATATATATATATATATATATATATATATATATATATATATATATATATATATATACACATATATGGTTGAGGGGTTGTTTGTTATCATTTCCCCTTTGTTGCAAGCTGATTTTTTTAGTTAATTAGTTAAATATTTATATAAATGAGATTTATATATTTAGTATGTGCTTCATTTATTATTTTTATATATTGGTGGATATTAATATTAAATGGGCATTTGCTTTTATTTATTTTTCATTGGTTTACTGAATACATTTAATGCTTATATGCAGTTGTTTTGCTTTTTATATGTTTAAAAGAAAGACAATACTTGTGGATGTGTTAAAATCAAATACAGCCTTACAGTTGAAGACAGTTTATGAACTGCTTTAACTGTTATGAAGAAGAAATTAAAATTTTGGACTATGGAAAGGAGTCAAATCATGGCTTTGTAAATGATTGGAAAGAGGAAATATTTTTTTGAGTGATGCTATAATGTTTTTCATGCACATAATATATTTTATATTTGTATATTTTTCACATAAATAATGTTTTGATTTTTTTATACTTTTTATAAGACTGTACATGTAGTTACAAAAATATGATTGTAAAACTTTTTCAATAAGAATTTGATGTCACACAATTGTCTTCTTTCATAATGAATCTTTTTGATAGCTTAAATTTGTTAGATATTTAAATTGTATATACTTTAAAAACTGTATTTTTTAATTTTGCAATATTCCATTAACTTCCTTTGCTTTTTCATTATATCCCCATATATATTTTATTTTTATGTTTTCTGTTTCTTTTTATTTGTGTTTTATATTTATGTATCATTATTAAGTTATATCTCACATTCTAATTCATTGATTCATGGTATGTTAGTATATGCTCTTTTATATTTCTATGTACCTGTAAATGTTTCAAATTTTGTGGCATTTTACATGCTAAGTACTTTCTCACTATTTTATTATACTTTAAACACCAAACCTGGAAGTTTTCTAATGCCTTTTGATTGGAAAAGATAATTCATTATCATACATCTTCATCAATTACTTGGCATGAATTCTTGAAATCGAAGCAAAAATTGTACACTGAAAAAGATTAATGATTAATGTAACAAAATTTTTTCTACAAATCAGTCAAGAATTTGACAATACTAATATCGTGCAAATATGAAGCATTAAATAAGTTTTTCTGCCAGTTGCATGAATTTTGATACTAATTTAATAACATGTAAATTAAAAATAAAATTTATTTCACTAGAGTTTTTTATGTACACAAAGCCAGTTATTGAGCTCTTCATAAGGATCTAATATGATCTTGTCATCATAAGGAATGTGCCATCCTTCCTCCATGCTGCCCTGAATGTTAATGCTGTAGTGCAGGGGTTCCTAAAAGAGAAAAAATATACATGAAAGCAATCATACATAAAAAATACCCATTCTTAAAATATTTCAGCTCAGATTGTTAAAATAGTTTAATCCAGATAAATAAATATTTCAGTTTTTGATTATTTCTAAAATTTATTTAAAATCATAACTATTTTTAATTACTAGAATTTTTAAAAAAATATTTAATTGGATGAGTCATTTGCTAATTGGAATTTTGTTGTTATTTTCATTGAATTTAACTTAATTTTTGTTTAGAATTATAATGCCTACGTTGGACTTCATTTTATTTGCCACTGAAAAAAATTTATATCCATTATTCCTAGATGACACAATTCTTCAATTGCAAATTAATAAAAACATACCTTTAATAGTATTAAATTGTTGTTGCAATGAAAGTCAAACATTTTGCACTGCATCCTCAGATTGTATTGAATTTAACTGCACAGTTATTTTTTTATCGTTAGAAGACAAAAAAAAAAAAAAAAAAGATAATCTACTCTAAAGATTCAGCTCCATTGCCCTGAGACCTATTGACCACAGTAATGTTTCTTAGTTCCCACATTTAATAATTGGCATTTTTGGTTAGCTTTCAATAAATGAGTAACCTCCTCACATTATTAAGTGCTTCCATATTGCCAAATGGGGTATCAACTCCCCTTTAGTCTGGTCATTTGTTGAGACCAGATGAAGCACCATATACATGTTTTTTTGTCATTCAAAGAAATATATTATATCTTCAAAGTGGAAGAGTGTCAAACCCTTAGGCTGTGAATCTTTATTTTTTTCATTATGTGAAGGGTCAGCTACAAGGGTGGATCATTAATAAACATTCCAGACCATTGAGGGTTTTTTTCTGAATAGCTATTGGCTAACAGGGAGCTCAAGTGCACCAATGTGTAAATGAGAGGTGGAGTTTTGACAGAATAAGAAATGAGAGATTTTTGGAAGAGAAGGAGTTCTTTCGGAGAAACAGTGTTTTGAAAGAGGTGAGAGAAACTTTGTGTGATTCAGACTTCTGAGAAAAGATCCATCCAATGAAGATCAGTGGATTCCTTAAGTTACCCTTGTAGTAGCCTAATGCACTAACAGCATGTTAGCTTTTCTCGTGAGGTTGTTACTCCAAAATTAATCAAGGAACTATTCATGTATAACTGTCAACTGTGATGCAAATATTATCAACCATATTAAAATAGATGAGAATGAATTTTCTTTTGTAGATAAGGCTATAAATAGAGAAATTGTATTTAAATCCTACCCTCTTATTTAATCGGACAGGATTAAGTCATTACACTGCACAGTTTAGAAGAGGAATAAGAAAATCAAATTATAATACCATGACAGAAAATATACAATTGAAAAATAAATTATCTAGAGTAATACATTTTACCTGCACTATGAGAATTTAATCATAAAATAGAACATAAGAGATGTTATTACAATAATGATATAAATAACTGTTCAACTGTATGAGTATCACTTAAAAATAGTTGAAAGAATTATGAGCATCAAGTTAAGCCTTAGGGATTTCATTGAAGTGATAAATAACCATTATTCACAGCAAATTATGTAGTTGTCAAAGATGGCTAAATAAATATTAACCCTTGCAATCACAATTAAACAATATCATAATTTTTGTTTTTCTTTGTAGTATTTATTTAACACATTAAAGAAATGGGCATTTTAAGATTTTACAGATATTTGTTTATTTAAATAACAAATATTGGAAAACTTAAAATATTTAAAGAAAAACTTAAAAATGAAGAGCCCTTTTTTAAATAGTTTTTATGGCATTTAAATTAGAATATGGAAGATTTGTATAGAAAAATGAGACAAACAAAAGATTGAAAGAAAGAAACAGATATATATAGATCATGGTATATAATTGTTTCTTGTTTTGCATTATAAGAAACAATAGTATAGTGAAAAAATTTGATCTTAATTAAATTTAATTTAACATTACTGATAAAACTTTATTTACATCAACATGGAACAAATATAAAATATTAAATTACTGCTCAGCATTTAAGTATCAAAGAAAAGAATGCTTTTAATATTTAAATAGAAGTATTCTTAAGCAAATATGTATTACAACATGAAGTCAAAAGAAAAATATTTCAGCTTAATTTCATTTGAAATGGTTTTGTTCAAATGATAATTTCACACATAAAAAAGAATTAAAGACTTAAACCTAGCACTAACACAAATAAAAATTCTTTATTGGTATATCTTACCAAAAATTTGAATTTATTATCCTCACTGACAGATAAATATATCTGATGTGTTTGTTGCCACCTTTTAAATTGCCAGATGAGTTTAGGGTCATCCAAACGTGCAATGTGATCCCTCATCAGGTCCTGTGAAACAATAAAAGCTTCAGGACCACTTGCCAAAGCTGCATACACCATAAAAGGATCATCCTGTGAGCTGTAATGATAATATATATATATATATATATATATATATATATATATATATATACACACACATTGGGAAAAGTATTCTAATAAAAACACTTGAAATTTTGTATGTCATTTTAATAGTATGCAAAGAACTGCCAGTTGAAAAACATTATTTTCAAAAATGTTAATATTCAAAACAATATTTTTGACTTTATAAATTAAGCAAGTGAAAGGAGCAGTAAAGAACCATTTGGAAGTCATTAAATTAATGAATAATATTTCAGTTCACAGTTTTGTTAGTCAAATTATGAGAATGTCGAAATTATGTTACACCTCTCAAAGAAAACTCCTGATCTAAACATCATGCTAATGTGATATTATCACAGCATAGGATACAACATCGTTCATTTTCTGCACAAGTTTACATATTTTATACATTGCTGTTAAGCATTTGAATGAATGAAAAAAAGAATTTTTTTTTATGAATTGAAAAAAGTGGCAAACAAATTGATACTGTTATGTGAATAATTCTTTACATTTACATTTGATGATCACATACATTTTCTACAATTTGAGTAATAAAACACAATTTTGAACTTGCACTTTAATAAGTTCTAAAAATGATTGTTTATCAAATTTTCATGTCAATTTTTTCACAATTTTATATGCAATGATTCATTAGTTTAAATTTCTTGGCTGATTACAACTTTGTTGAAAAAAAATTGTTAACTTAGAAATTAGCTGGTTCAAAATTTAATATATTCAACTATTATTAAAGTTACTTATATTTATTTCACTAATATGTTATATGAATAAAAATGAAGATTTTCCTACAGTTAGAACACAAATAGATTCATCAAAAATTTACTATGATATGCAAGTTAAAATGTTAAGTTACTTAGGTTTAAGAATTAAATAAATAAATAAATTTCAAAGATTTTTTATGTTTATACCTTATGCTAGTAGCAATCAAAATTGAATTAGTATAACTAACAAGGCAATTTGGCAAAAAAAAAAAAATGTAATTTAATCTTTGAAGCAGAAAGACTAAATTTCATTATAGATAGATTAGAAGCTTAAGTATGTATTGTGGTGAAAGCTTTATAAGCCAGATAGCACCTATGATACACAAGTTATTACTTTAGTATTGTGTCTGTGTTACACAACTACAAACTAGAACATTGCAAGTTCGATCTTAGAGCAATGCATACCTCTACAGTATATAAGCAGGTGTAAGAGATGAAAATTAATATTAGAAAGGAATTATTGCACTTACTCAATAAGTTATTCCTAGAACATTTATCAAAAAGATACGAATTAAAAGGTATTTTTCTGGCCCTAATACTTAATTTATATTTTTGTTTAATGTGAATAAGCAACACTTTAAAGTCTATATACCTTGATATTTATTAGTCTGAATGTTATTCCTACTTTAAAATAAAATCTGAAAAAGCTAATGAATTTACATTTCATAAAGCCAGTAATTCTAAATTTCATTAACACAATAAAAATCCTTGTACTTTTTCCCCCTTTAATAAAACTTTTAATTGATTTATTGATGTTGCATAAGGTGAAACAAATTTTTCAAACTTAAAAAAATTTCACCAAAAAATTCTATTAATTACATACAAATTTTAGATTCAATAAGTACATTTCTAAAAAAAACTTGATGTATTATTCAATATTAGCTGCTTCAAAAATTACAAACTATTATTCAGAGAAATGCAATCAGCAAGATAAAAATCAAGAAAAATTTATAGCTTAAAATTAAAACAGACTTACGAATTACTCGTGTAAAACAATGTAGCCTTTTGAGATATTTTGTTCATAATGTGTAATGGCCATTTTTGCATATGAAAGCGGCCTAAAACTAGTATCTTGTCAGAATATTTGGATAATCGATCAACAATTTTCAGAAGCTGAAAAAGACATCAATAACTATTAATATTAAAAATTAATAAATTAAAGATCACAGCATAACACTCAAATTCAAATAAGATTATCAAAATATAATTATTGTACGTAATAATTACACACATTTAAATAGTTTACAGAATTTAAAATAATATAATACACATTGTTTGCCTTCATATATTTTAGATATCAAATTAACATAAAATATAGAATCTCAGCAATGCTATCTAACTATTAAAATTTATCTCATGGATATTTTTGTTTTTCAAGAAGACAAGAAGAACTTGTGACAATTTAAATTTTATATTGATGTAAATATTCACTTATGTTACATGAAAAATAAATTTAAATGATAAGGTAGCACAAACATAAATTGCTAAATTTCATTATTACAACTGTTCTTTAATAACGACAATTCCAGATTAAAATAAAATGAATTAGGACAAGAAAAATATTATAGTAAGAAGAAAGTGGTACTTGTACATAAATCTCAAGCCAATGCCAGACTACAGGCTTAACTATATGGTGATGGTGAATTTTAGTTTCAATTGCATGCTAATGGCAAATTTTATGTTTAAATGTTTAAAAATTTGACTATGTATGTAAATGCTTGTGCTTTTATAAACATAATCAAATTTTAGCAACAAATAGCATGACAACTTTAGCAATTTTGTCTTGTTCCTTTTATTAATAATTTGCATACAGTAACATCAAAAAAGTAAATGAATGTTCTTCTACATATCTGTGACAAAGAAAACCAAGCAACTCATTAAAGATATATAGTCAATATACAAGCATTTGGATGAAAGTCGAACAGATGAGAGTAATCAAGTAGAAATGGCAGAGGTATTAAATAAATATTCAAAAATAAATGTGATAATTCAACTGTTTAAATAACAAAAAAGGCACACACATAACAGCAAATTATAACAAATGAATGATTTTATAGATGTGTTATAAAAAATTATTTGTAAACTTAACATTGCAACTGAAAATATGTCCTTAATTAAAACTCCTTGTCACAAATCTTTTTTTTTTCTTAGCTTGAAATTTTAAGAAAGGCAGCAATATATATATGCAATAACATTTTAAACTCTAATTTCAATTCAAATTAATTTCCTAACTTTCAGTTTAATTTAGCCCACAATAACTTCATTCGAAAAATATTCTCTTATTTTTGATCAATTCCATTTGTTCTAATTAATTAATTCTAAGAGGCTTTGTAAAATTGCTGAATAGGCTAAAAACCGACAGATTCTCACACTGAAAGGATGAAAATTGCTGATCTAAATGAAATACTTTTAAAATATCCCTGTGTTTCCCATGTTTGATTAAGTATGTGTCAAGGAAATACCCATCGAAATCTCATTGTATATAAGAACCGCAACAAAATATTTTCCCTATCAAAATCATATGGTATTTAAGACCAGGATAATGATTTTCCAGCTTTTTCTTGTAAATAAATCGTAATATCCAGGGATGGAATAAAATGAACTTAAAAACTCGAAGTGTCATCAAAGTTATGCCTTCTGCTTTTAACAAATAACAATGGTGTGTGTGTGTGTAATGATATTTTAAACTCACAATTTAAATTCAAATTAATTTCTTAATTTTCAATTTAAGTTAGCCATAGTTACTTCATTCTAAAATATTCTCTTATTTCCTGATCCATTCCACTAGTTCTAGTTAATTAATTCAACAGAAGCTTTGTAAAATTCTGAATCAGTTGAATGCCGGCTTCTTTCCCACACTCCAAGTGTAGGAATAGAAATTGCCAAGCCTAGCACATTCCATTAAAAGATCCCTATGATTCCCTTGCATGAGCTGTGCACGTGAGTGATATGCATCAAAGATCCCTATTAAAAGCTAAAGGTATATATTCAGAAAGTAAAAAGTTTAATCAGCTTTTCGTAATTCCGTTTTGTGTTGTTCTGTGCTGTTCTTGTCGCTTTTGCTTGTACATAATGCCTGCTTCCTGTGGTGGAATAAAACGAACTTAAAAATTCAACCTGTCTTTTCCATGAGATTCTGCCTTCTGCTTTCAACAATAATAAATTCATTACAAATAAATATAAAGATAATTCTTATTATAATCGATCAAGTAATTAAGAACTTACTTGATGAGCTAAGGTCTTTGGCTTTTTTACACCTTCAAATGTATGAGCAGCATTTAGACCATCCAGAACAAATTCAAATGGTTTATTGCTATTGATGAACTTAATATATTGATCAAATTCTTTCTTAGTTGTATTGATAAAAATATCACTTTTCTTTACAGATCTTTCAAGAAAATTATTTCTGAGTTCTAAGAAATCATCATTTGATAGATCGACTAGCTTTAAAATGCTTTTACAGGAATTACATTCACCCTTTCTATAAAAAAACAAGGTAAAATGAATTATATATATATTAAATATAATAATTTAATATAATAACTTTAAGATATTTCATTATGGATAATTATACAAAATTAACAAAACTTAAATAATTAATAAATGGAGTATCAATAAATAAAGAGGATTAAAAAATATATCTGTACCCTAAAGTGTGATTTTTTAGTGCTTTAAATAATTAATTTAAAAAATTAAAAACAGATTTTAAAAACAATATTCAGAAAAATAAATCTGAAAGTCCACTTTCACTTTCATGGAAACTTTTTTTCTCTTTCTACTTATCAACAGAATTCCTCAACATTTAATTTCACTGATTTTGAATGTATATATATAAATTTATTTTTTAAAAAGACATGAAAACAAGAAAAAGTAACATAAAAACAATAACTCATTTCATCAATCATTTTCAAACACTGATTAAGAAAGCCACTAAAATTCCAATAGCTGATTTTAATTCATGAAAAGATTTGCTTTGAAATGATTATTTAAGCTGTTTTAAAAATTCACCACATATAACATTCTAATATACAAATTTATTTAATATTATATGTATAATTATATAAAATTTTACCAATCTTTTTTATAAAAAGGGATAAAAAATTGAATATATATAAAATGTAAAAGATATTTTTAAGCATTGCATGGCTGATGAGAGAAGACACTTTTGAAAATTTTAAACCTTGGTTTAATTCTTCCCAGGAGTCAATTAAGCACAAGAAGTGATGATGAAACTAATATTTTTTCACAATACAAGGGTAAAAGGGCAGAGATTTCCTTCTCCAATCATTTTACTATGATATTCTGACAGGGATTTCCAAAACAAGTGTCAATTTAGGTGAGGGAATTTAGTTATGCTCAAAAGAATCTGCTAACCATGGCAGATTTTTATCCCTCCACTCGAAGCATGAGAACTTGCTGACTAAAGCAGTTTTACAAATCTTATGTAAGATTAAATAAAATAAGTGGAATTGGATCAGGAAGCAGGAGAACATTTAAGCATGCAGTTAATTTGGGCTAAATTAAGAAATTAGGGAATTAATTAGGATTTAAAACATCAATGTATACATAGATATTCCTATTCCTCCCTCACTTCCAAAGTATCAGAATATTTTTTCAAAGGTTTTTTTTCTGATGAGGAGAGGCAGTCATTATGATTATTTAAATATATTTTTCTACCAAACAAACCATTCCCCCAATTTAGACTTGACAAAAATTAAAACAAAATAATAATAAAAAAGGCCAATTTCATTAAATTTTTAGAGATTTTGAATAAAACCATTTTAAATCTCAAATCAACACACAATTCTTTTTGTTCAGTTTTGATACCTTATATCACTTTTATGAACAGTTTTTTGATGCATGCAATCTCCTTAAGAAATAAAATTTTGATGAATCTCCAACTAAAACAAAAATGGCATTTTATAATGACAACAGATGTTGACTGAAATGCAAAGGTATTAACTTTAATAATAAAGACTATTTATAATTTTTGTTTTAATAAACAAATAAATATTGAACTATAACAATAGAACTCTTTTAAGCAGAAGATGAATATTATTAAGAATGAATATCATTTATTCATTCATAAATTAGAGGATGAATATTATTAGACAAATTTGGAGTAAGTTCAGAAATTAAGTAAAAAAATATCACAAATGTATATATATATACAATGAAACCAAGAATAAAATAATGCATGAATCAAAGCTTTATGCAAACAATTCAATACATCTACACCTTAATTCATATTTAAAAATTATTATTATTATTATTATTTATTGGCAATGGATGTATTAAGGAAAATGGCAATGCTTCAACAATTACTTCCCTAATTTTGACATTATTATAACTTTTTTTTCTTCAAATCAATGGATAATTTGAATTCAAATAATTAGAATTCCATGATTATGAAAATGTAAACTGTAATATTTACATATTAACTAAAGAATAAAAAAAACTTATGTATTAAAAATTAAATAATGGAAAACACAAATATATTGATAAAATTTCAATCATTTTCATAAATATTTAATCTAAATAGCAACATTTTATTGATATATGATGCTTAATATTTGACATTTTTTTTTCAAAATCAAATTTAATAGAATGAAGTTAAATGTTTGCCTTGAGAATGTAAATTTAAATTTTTTTAAAAAATAAGTCTTATTTAATTTAGTTTGGGCTTTGATTGATTTCATTAAAATTAGAAACTCTATTCCATATTCTGAAATCATCTTTTAGTTTAAAAAAAAAAGTATCAATAAATATAAACACATTATAAGCCAAAATACAGAGCAATTCTTATATAAATGAAATTGCCTATACATATAATTTCTTTGCCAAATAAAGGATAAATAGATGAAAATTTAATTTGGAAAACAACTTACCGACTCACTTTTGCATGCGAGACATCCCACCCATTTGGATGACTAAAAAATATATAAATAAATATAGATATATAATTTTCTGAAAAAGTCATAAAAATAATAACTGCATAACATTTATTTAAAATAACACTTAAAATGGAGATGAGCTTAAAAAATAGAAATGCAATTGTCTCAATCGCTGTTTTAAGGTTACTGTTACAACAGAAAATTAAATTTAGATATAACAGAAATAAAAATACATTTGAATTAGACAAATTCTTTGAAAGAAAACTAACTTTAGTTTTAGATTTCAAAATAAATAACTTGATATACCATTTCATTATTATTTGTAAGTATTCAAACAATAAATTTTTTTAAACTGCAATTATGGTACGAAGCTACAAAGTTATTAAGTTTTATAACATAAGCTTCAGAGGTATTTAATTTTATAATAACAATTCAGAAGGTACCATGACACTAATAAAAAATATTTTTCATAAAAATTTTAATGAAATCATGATAGTAAAACTAAACAAGAATTATTCCATTTTATTGTATATCTGCACATACTGGTACAGAAAATATATATCTTTATACAACATCCAATCTTTGTGTGCTAATGAGGGGAGGGGGAATTCTAGAGCTGTGAAAGCAATTTTAACCCACAACTACATAGTCATTCACTGTCATTTGTGAATGATAACAAATGATCATAGAATTATAATTTAAAAGTTGGAGATTTTATCTAAAAAATATGACAGATATTAATAGTAATAATAAAATGGAATTGCGAAGGGAATGATAAATTTAATATAAGATGACATTCAGTAATTAGAAGTTCTGAAATTGGTGTCAATCATATGCCTTTTGTGCATACAGAGCTAATTTCAGAAACATTATTTTACAACTTTATAATATCCTACTGTTACTTAGATACCTGATTATAATATTAGTTTATTAATTCATTTGCATTTGTTTTATCATATTTCCTGAATTATTTTGTAATAGGGATTAAGTATCATGAGATAAGTATTTTAAGATTTACTATGGCAAGAATGGTTATTGTTAGATAATAGTAAAAGTCTACTGTAGAATAAATAACCATTATTTCCAAAAATATAACATTTTGTATTCAAGTGTAATGTAACAGTCCAAAGACATAGTTATATACTTGGAAATATATTGTTATATAAATAATGCAAAATTTTAATGACTTAAATAATCATAATGTCCGAAAACTCTATTTAAAATTATGAGTAACATTTTTACAATTATTTTCAGTTATATTTTATAAAATATCAGTAAATTTGGTACAATGGGATTTTAATGGGAACTAAAAATAGCCAAATAATACAAAAATACTTGAGTGTATGAATATATATATATATATGTACACATGCTATATAATTTGATAATTAAAATAGCCAAACTGAATTTTTTTCTTGGTGCTTTTTGGTTGCAGTTACAACTGCCAAGTATCAAAAATTTTTATTACAAAGCATTCAGAACTGACTTCTTACTTATTTAAAAAAAATGTATCTTACCATTTAAAGTACATTTCAATTAACTTTGCAACTTCAATATCAAATATAGCACCTCTTTGATGCATAAATTGGAAAAGCTTTGTAACAAATACATCAGCTTTCTCCCAGTTCTTTGACTGAAGTCTTTGTGCATATAAAACAAATTCTTTCAAGACACTAGCCATAGGAATACTGTGTTCTTTGAACCATTTTGAAAGTAATTCCCATGCTAAAACTTCATCATTGTTTTTAATGGCTGTTGCTGTTAAACGATTTACAATTTCAAAATTTGGGTTACAAGGGATTTTCTCTAGGTAATCAAAACATTTTCGCCACTGACTAGTTGCAGAGAATCCCTGAATAACATGCTCTGCACGTTTTATATCAAGCACTGGAGAAAAATCAATTAAATTTTGAACTTTCTTAAAAGTTTCAAAAATTATTTCCTCTCCACATTGATCAACATTGTTGCCACAGAGTGCCATATACTTAAGATAAGTTAAAAAATTAGGTTCCATATTAACCTCTTTTAAGTATTTCATAAAAGAATGGCCTTCATTGATTTTATTTAACATTAAAAGACAATTCATTACAATACTACTAAAATTGACTTCCGACAAAATTTCAAAGTCAATAAATAATTCATTCTTGATTTCATTCCAGTCTTCAGTAGTTTGGATTTCTCTTTCAGAGATTATTTCTTTAATCCTCTCCTCAGTCTTTTCAATAAGAGGTGTTGGAAAATAACGACTAGCAAAAGATCCTTCATTGAAACTTGGAAGAGCAGGATTTCTGCGATGTGCTTCACGAGTAAAGTACATAAATTTTGGTGATAGCTCAAGAGAATTTTCCAACAGTGATGTCAGCTGGCTGGTAATGGAAGATTTAAAAATTCTTCGGCACTGCAGTCTTCGAATTGCAAACATTTTATAGATTTAAAGTTGATAAAAATCGATGAAATAATATTAAATCTTCTCTCTAAAAAAAATTTAAATAAATATAATATAAAAAATACAAAAATATAATCATGAAAAAAGGAAATATAAAAGAAGGAATTAAAAAGAACTCATTTTTGTTTAAAAGTTAAATATTATTATTACAACTTATTTCTATTAAAGAAAAATACCCAATAATATTGTTACAACCTTTTTTGATATTATTGAGCATTTAAAATATCAAACATTGTAATGATACTATACCATAAAATGTGTTAATATACAACAGAAATATCAAAAAATCAAGGAATGAAGTAATCTGCTTCATTTAGTTGCTTTAATCAATTTTTTTCTCTTTCTTTAGCCTATATGCTTAAAGTAATAGAAGCTTTTTCTGTTTATTTATATTGATTTCACTCATAAATTCTCCATGGCATATTAAACTGAATATATAAAGTTGTTTCTATTTCTTTATTTGAATATTAGATACTTCAAGTTCTAGTGTCAATGTTTTTGCTAAGAAAATGGTCTTCACATAACATTAATTCTTAATCAATTAGCATTGTTTGAATATTTCATATCCTTGAAAACATTATATTTATTGATATTCTTTTCATAAAAGTTATTTTTGTTCCAGATCTTCATTTTTACACTTCTAGTTCCTGTCTCTGGGTGAGGATGCATGCGTAAAATATTTTTGTGAATTAAGCAGAAACATGCATAGGATTTTAAAAAATCTTTCATTTTTTATCATGTCATGGCAAGAATTCATATGACATCTTTATAAAAAGTGTATATTGTATGAGAAGTCTAACAAGACGGTAAAAAATGTGGGGACACAGGGGAACCTGTGAGGAAGTATTCTGAACTAATATAATTTAAAATGACATTTAACTGATACTACATTTTTGGTTTGACATACATTAAATTCAGCGTGAAAAAACTAGAGTCCATGCAATACAAAAGTTAAAGTGAAGCTTAGGTTTGAATGTTTGGTCAATTTGGACTGATTTGAAATTTTCTCTTGCTTTCATATACAAACAAAATTTAAAGATTAAATAAAGTTCATTCAAAAATGCAAACAAGTTGGTTAATGGATACATAAATAAATAAATAAAACACATATTGAAAATTAATTTCATAAATACATTCATATTATAAGATAGTGAATAAATAAGTTATAACTGCAGTTAAGTTACTATTTCTGTTATAAAATAATAAAGGTTATATATATTCTGTTATAAAATAGTGATAGATAAGGAATAACCTCTATTAAGTTATATCTCTTGGGATAAAATGGTGAGTACAATGAATAAATCAATGAAAATAAAAAAAAATGAATCTAGCCATGGTCACCTTAAAGCAGTTATATATATATATATATAATTGATGATTATCAGAAAAATCTTGGTTTCAATCCTAACCTAAAGGTGAGCCTTGATGATAATCTTAATTTTCCTCTTTGAATTTTCTACATATTACAAATTTTTTACATAATCATTCAATAAATAATTTTATTCAAGAATCAGTTTTAAATTAATTTAAAAGTCATGAGATTTTGAACGATTGTTACAATTAAAATCATTATTATGAAAAATTGCTTGAAACATTTCAACGCAACCACTTAATTTATTATTGCTGTAGCAAAAAAAAAAAAAAAAAAAAAAACCATTTACTTAAGTAGATATGTGACATATTTACATACGTACATAATACTCGCATCAACCATAATAATATTGAGCTTGCAATTATTAAACTATAATTCTATTAAGTGCAATGAATTGCTACACATAATTTATTTGTGATCTTAAGTTAATATTTGATGAGTGTACTAATTGTTTTGCACGACTTAGTAGATACTGGTAAAAAAAAATCTGCACATTTTTTTAAAGTTACAATATCGGACTGTTAAAGTTAATAATTTAAAAAAAAAAACTAAGATGGAATATATGATTACAAAAAATTATACCAGCCATTATTCATATTTTTCTAAAAATATCTTGCAAATTGATTCAAAATTCTAAGACATACCTAAAAAATATTGGGCAATTTAAAAAAGTGACATCGAATAATCGGCAGATTTTGAGTTAACGTGAGTTTTCAATCGCTTTCTTTTAATTAAAGACTATGTATTTTTTTTTCTTTCAACGGTTCTCATACTTCCTTCTTCTGAATTTCTATTTCTTTGGTGCAATGCATCCATTAAATTCAAGCAACAGAAAATAATAAAACAATATACTTAAATGCTGTTTGCCACACACGTGATTTATTTCGAACCCATTCCATTTCTTGATTTGTTTATAAATAAAACACAGCGTTGCCATATTAATGAAGGAAATTAATATTTTATTGTAGTGTTTCTTTCGAGTGATGTTCAAAAAAAAAAAAAAAAAAAAAAGATAGTCTGCAAGAAGGAAAAAATAGAAAAGGAAAATCACATCTACAATTTGAACTTCATTCTTTGTTAATCAAGTTCAGCCAATTTATTCTAGTTATCTCTATTAAGCAAAGGTTCTATAATTTTATTCTTAACCATTTGATGAAAATAACTATATTATTTGTGCATGAATCAATGTTTTTCGAACCAAAAGTCATTCATTTTGCTTAAATGAGATTTTAGTCTTAACTCTTGAGTCTTGCCAGGGACTTGGATCTAAAGGGTTTTTCTGCGTGTACATTTAGATCAAATCATTGAAAACAGAAGGTTTAAAAAAACACAACCTTTCTTCAACTCGTTCGGATCGACTCTGCCTTTCCAAAAAACAAATGGTATAATAATTCTTG
The DNA here is from genome assembly GCA_026289955.1 of Argiope argentata. Lineage (NCBI taxonomy): Eukaryota > Metazoa > Arthropoda > Arachnida > Araneae > Araneidae > Argiope > Argiope argentata. Next base: position 607,221 of record JAOUZG010047409.1, read on the forward strand.
TACGAATAGTATATTTTCTTTCAAGAACAAGAACAAATTCTTACACGAACAGTATAATTCTTAGTTTGAATTCTTTAGGACACAGCCTTAGGGGTTGCCATAATTTTCTCAGCTCTATTGGCGCCACGATTTGTGATTCACCTCAGATTAAAAAGACTAAAAATGTTTATTTTTTACATGCTTTTGCATACTTTAAATAAAATTTCTCCAAACAGGCCAATGTTATAAAGTGAAGAAGACATATTTTTAAAAAATATACGAAATTCATTCTTTTATAAGTTAAATTATTCAATCTATTTTTCATAATTTATTTAATCTGAACCTTTAAATGTTATATACTCCTTTTTTTTCTCACTCCAGTATGTGATGCTTCCTCTGTGCATTTCGAAATACAGGAATGTTAATTTGAAAAACTTTAAATAGCTGCTTTGTGGCAACCAGGGGATTATAGCCTTTGTCGCTCCATATCCCATAATATTTACATTCAATTTCAAGTTATATCCTCCTTTTTATTCTATAAACTGAAATTAATTCTGATGAAATTGCTGAAACGTTTTCGTAGAAAGACACTCTTTTTTTTTAAATGAAAAAAAGTTTGAATTCTTATTTTTTTCTGAAACAGCCTAGATTTTATATAAATTAACTAGAATATTTGATTTTTGTAAATAATAAATTAAAAATAGTCATTTCTCAAATTTGTTTCACTTTTTTAGATTTTCTTTACAAAAAACAATTAATTTATTTTCATATTTACTTTTTTTTTTTGGTTTTTGAAGACAAATATTGACTATAAAGTTATTCTTTAGCTCTTTATTTTTAAAATTTTTTATTGCATTTTTTTTGAGTCTCCTTCTATATACATGACGGCGAAACAATTGGAACAAAAGAGCCTTTAATATTTTCTTGAATTAACATGTAATAATTTTTTTTAAATACACATAGATTATCTTTGCAAAGAGCTTCTCAAAACATGTCTGTTAACTTTTAATTCTATAAAATGTAAAAGAAAATTAATGTAAACTATTTTGAGACTCGAACTGAAGATTCTCAAAAAACTACAATTCGCCCAGTCGTTTTATCCACCTAGCAACTTGCCATTTGAGTGATGGAGGGATTTTTGATTCTTTACACGACAAAAAATTTAAGTTTTAATGTAAGGAAATCTTGGTCTAAAACCACAATGCTATAAAATAAAACGATTTCTGCGCATGTGCATGAACTAGGCATTCAAAATTAAAAATAAATCTATAAATTTTAGAAAGATTTAATTAATTTTTTAAATATAATTTTTGTTATCATTGAGATTAAGCATTGTATTTAAATTTCGAAAAAATATTCAAAATAAAAAAAATTGGAACATTTATAAAAATTATGGTATATTGAGTCTCGAATTGAAAACATTCACCCAGTCGCTTGATCCACAAAGCCAATTAGCATCTGAGCAGTCGAGGGATCTTTGGTTCTTAACACGAAAAAAAATTTAAGTTTTAAGTAAACAAATCCTGGTTTAAAGCCACAATGCTATAAAATAAAACGATTTCTGCGCATATGCATGAATTTGGCACTCAAAATTCCAAATAGATCTATAAATTTTAAAAAGATTTATTTTATTTTCGAAATATATATTTTGTAATAATTGGGTTTGAATATAATATTTACTTTTGAAAGAAATATTAAAAATGAAAAAAAAGCCCCGAGTAACATATAGAATATTTAAACAATTTTGATACTCGAACTGAAGATCTTCAAAAAAACTATCGCTCTATCCACCAAGCCACTTGCCACCTGGGTGATGGAGGGATCTTTGATTCTTTACACAACCCAAAATGTAAGTTTTTATTGTAACGAAATCTTGGTTTAAAACCACAATACTTTGAAATAACAGGACTTCTGCGCATTTGCATGAACTTGACACTAAAAATTGCAAATAAATCTGAAAATCTTTGAAAGAATTATTTTATTTTTTGTAATAATTCTGATTAAATATAATATTTATAGTTGGAAAAATATTTAAAATAAAAACATTGAAAATCATATAAAATAATTAATCTATTTTGAGATTTGAACTGCAGACATATTTAAAAATAGTTCAGACAAGACAGTTCTAAAGAACCTTTTTTGTGTTTTAAAAACTAATCAACATTTACATTGATGCCTAAAAATATACTCGATTTTTTTCTCTCTCTTCAGACGTCTTCCTTGGTAATTGTTTTATAATTAAAAAAATAAAATAAATGAAATCGTTAAGTTTTTTCAAATATTTTTAAATTGAAAAAATAAGCCAGTTATCGACAAAAATAATTTTGCCACAGTTTAAATACAAATCTTTAATATTAAGAATAAATTTTCCGCAGAAGCCCAAATGTGGCTTCTGCGGACTAAAGTTTACCGTATAACTTACCGTTAAAGTTAAAGTTTACCTAAAGCTGCTTCTGCTGTGGCTAAAGTTTACCGTGAAGATTGGGGATTGATTTTTGTTTACCGTGTTTTTTTTTTAAACTATCTTGATTAATTAAAAATGAGATAAGGTTTGGTGTGTTCTCATAATAATTTTATTTTCAGCTACATTATCACATACACACATACACACACACACGCACACACACACACACAAGATTTTCTCTCTCTAATATAATATAAATCTCATAAATTTCCTAATACAATTTATGAGATGAATTTTCTCAAAATTTTGTCAACCCCACATTTTTTTTTACATATTTTTAGCAAGATTTTTCCATTGTTAGAACGAAGCTTAAATCATTTTTTATTGTTTCTATAAATTATTATCGTTAATAGTGCAGTTTTCTTAAATTAATAAAGTATAAACATGCTTAATAGTGAGAAAGTTTCACTATTACAAAAATGTATATGATGTAAAAGGGAGTATATGTATTAAGAAAAATGCACTATTTACAAATAATGTTTTTATGAAATTTTGAAAGGAAATTTATTGAAACTATGCAAAGCGTCTCTAAGATATTAAGTAAGTTTTGCAACATATTTTATAATTTCTAAAAATATTATGGTACTGAATCTTTCTAATTACCGACCTTAATACTTTTAAAAACATATTTCAGTTCAACAAACATGTTGATTCAAACAAACAAACAAAAAAACAAATTTTCAGGTAAGATCACATAATTCTGATATGGAAGGTGCATCCATATAATAAATTAGATTGATATTAGGCATTTAAAATAGTATAAGTAAAATTTATATTACAATGTTAAATCTAAATGTAATTTACTGGGAAATGGTTTAAGTTATCTATTCAAAGGGGCTTTAATTCAATAAAAAACAAACTATTCCAAATGATCTATCTCCAAGAACAGAGATGGCTAGTCTGTACACTAAAAAGCCAAAAATATATTCAGGTAATTCATTGTCATTTTATGGATCTGATGTGCTTAAATTCTGTACCACATAAATATAAACTTAAAAAAATATTTTAACGTTAAAAGAAGAATTTTTCCTATTAAAAATTTATACATCATTTATAAGATGTAGATTATCTAAGATTGAAAAATTTTAGTATTATGTTATTAACATTAAAATTTGTAGACAAAAACTACCATCAAAATAAAAAAAATGTATAAATTATATAGTTATTGTTTTAAATTGCAGATAATCTCTACTAATAATGAAGATGAACTTGTATGTGTGTTTATATTGGTACATCCTAAAAGTTAGTCTATTTGACCTACAGATATGAAATTTGGTACATACACATATGTGAATAAACAGAGTCTTTTGATGGATTTGGTTCAAAATTTTATTTGGGTCTCTATTCTATTTCAGATATTAAACAATTATATCTAAATTTTGTTTATCTAGCTCTTTACTTTATTCTTATCGCAATATATAGAACTTTTATTCTATTTTCTTGATTTCAGTAAAAAATGAGAATGAATGCGTCATCGGTATGAGGTAATCGCCCTCTGTCATTTCTGCACCGACTCAGGTGGCGAGAACCAACCACCATGCATGAACTTTTCAACCTCATACCTGTGGTGTTCCCACCTGGGAGTTATATTTGAAGCGATGAGAAACAAAACTTTTTTAAAGTGTAGTTATTGAATTATGGACACTGTATATTTACGCATAACTTTCAAGAATGAATATTTAAGAGTAATATTAAAGCACTCTTAAAAATAAATTGAAACACAACAAAGTCAGTTTTACCACAAGTTTTATTACCAAATTCAATACATTCATTTGTGCGCAAAATCATAATATTTTTATAATTTTAACAATAATTTCCACGGACTTTATAAATATTGCTCATTTTTACAAGGAAATAGATGAATTAAAAGTGTTTTATGACGTTATTTGAATCCAGAAATACGAACTTAGTTTAATTTTTATATAAATTTGTTTTACATTCATAGTAACATATGTTTTTAATATTTTATAATATTTTTTTTTAATATTTTGAATATAGGATAATATTAAAAAAATTCGTAATAAACTGAAAAAAAAGTTCATCTAAATACTTCAAACTGAGGAATAAATAAATAAATAGACCATTTTAAGAATGCTTCCCATTTCTCAGATTTGGCAATTGGATGATATACGCAACAAAGGCAATTTTACGAAAAACGTTAAATATTTCAGTTTCAGCACCTATAACGCTTTATAATATAAAAACGTTTTTTCAAAATAATAATAATAATAATTTTCAAATCTGATATCTCACTGCATATGAAAATTTAAGCAGCAAACTCTGGAAAAGGTGGATGTGATAGAGAATAGAATGCTTCCTTTCGTTTTTCTACAGCATCTCTGTGTGCAACTATTGTTCCATTTCTTCACCTTCTCGAACATTCCTGAAAAAATAAGTAAATAAAAAGGGTTAAAATTATTGAAGAAAATAATATTTTTCAAAGCATAAACAATACGTTTTGAAAGAAGCAGTTTAATTCAACATATTTACATTAATGGCTCTTTTTTAGTAACAATAGAATGATTTTGGAATTTGTCTAGGAGATTTCAACAGCTATCAAATGACAAAGGTGATACCTTAGCCATCTCTCTTTAAACAACAAAAGGAAAATAAATATCGTTGTTAGATTTGTTTTTGTTGTTGCATGCCCCCATTGGCCAAGCAGTGCTAGACCGGGTTCATGACTAGATGGGGGAAAGATTGCAGCCTCGGTAAGTCACGAGGATCAGAGCACCTAGAGTTAGGTAGAGGACAGACTCAATTCTATCACACATTTGCTTGCACAGTCCCTTTTTACAGGGGATCACGTTCACACATCTCACAGATAGCTCACAGAAGAACAGCCATGCCCTAACCGGGACTCCCAGAACACGAGGAAGACGCTCTACCTCTGGGCCAGAAAGGCAACTAGATTTAATGTTCTTTAGTAAATGGGCATTTGCTTACGACAAATTTAAAATGCAATGCGTTTTTAAAAGGTTGACTAACTTTACCAGTATTGCTTTATTATTACGTATCCTTCTTTGACAACAGATGTGTTTTTAAAAGGCATAACAGCAATAATGATAGCATTGCTGTTATTTCATCTCAAAATCGGTCGGGCTCCAAAGCTTGGTTTGCTAGCTAGATAAATTGGAAATGAATGTTTAAAAATTATCATTATATATATATACCTATATATATTTATTATAGAGGGACAGAGACCAATAGAGAAGTCTCATGATTCTTTCAAACCGGTTTAAATTGGTTATAGACTTGCATTAATTAAGATAAATAATGACTTAAAAATAATTATGTTCTCATGATAACTTGAAATTTACGATCGAAGGTTTCATTTTCTCTTTTTTTCGTTTATTTTATTGCCTTTTTTGTACCATAATACTATATTAGTTGGAAGATCTTTCATTTCCATTCAAACATTTTGTGGATTCAACTCTACGTTTTCGTTTGAACTTTCCTTTTCCATCCATTGTGTATGTGTTTATTCTTCTTTCTTAAATTAGAAAAAATTGCTTAATGATTCAGAATTTTAAATGTAATTTCATACTTTACAATTTATTTAATTTAGCGTAGCTGATTCATTGCTTAAACCTTCTATTGTTCGTCGGTCACCTATACATATCAGATTATTAAGGGACGAATCCCGCAGAAAAGGTTGAAAAAGGAAAAACTTGAGAGAAAATAACGTACTATCTCGTGTATGAATATAGTTTATTCCCCGTATTATAGTAAAACATGCAGAGCCGTTAATGTATATTAATTGACATTTATGAATGGTACAGAACTGTAAGAAATACTACTATGATTAATACTAAAAAAGTAATTTAATAAATGCATGTAAAAAGGTTTTGTTGTGAAGCCGATCTCTCCTTGCACGCGCTTGCTTTTGAAATCGTGCAAGCAATTGAGTGTGAGGCTTAAGTATAAAAAATTGTGTTTTATGCCGATACGTTTGACCTGTATAAATGAGAACTGTTAATAAAATAGTGGATTGAATCTGAGTGAATCCTTTTTTGCTTTTATTTCTGTTCTGAAGATGAATAATTAGCGATTACACAAAGGACAGTTAAAAACCTTCTGAAAACTGCAATTATTTTTCCATAGTTATAAAAAAATCCCCACTGAATAGTACATTTTCTTACATCATTTGTTTGTCCAAGTTTTGAAACGGATATTTTTTATTTGATATTTTTGCGACAATATAAATTTTTCTCAAAGGTGCTTCGAGAAGTTATATTTTCAATTTTGCTGCAGTTGCATTATTCTATCTTCTGTTTTGGATAATAGATGGCGATACCTGATTGGGTAGACATCCCATAGTGCATTATGATTATAATTATAATAAAATGATATGCTGTTTTAAGAGATGCGCGAGTTAATGTCTTCCCCTTAGTGTTTTGTGTGAAATGTGATCAATAAAGAAATTTTCCCGAAAACATGGATCCTCACGCTTCCATATCACGGTTTATTATCATCTTCATTCCACTACAATTTTAAATAGCCTTTTAGAGTTTTTGTACCATTTTCTACACAAATCTAAAGGTAAACATAAGATAAAAACAAAAAAGTGCTTAGAAATGCTTTTTCCTGTATTCCATTTAATTTAATTGATGATAAGTTCACAGAAAAACTTACTCTCTATTTAAGATTCTCTCCTGCTCAAGGTGAAGTCAGGCCTGCTGCCGGGGGTGTAGAGGTTGAAGAACCTTGTCTGCCTGACGGGTTGGCTGGGTCCGCTGGAAACGGGGCCGAGGGACTGTCTACCGAAGGAGGTTGCCGGTGCCTGGGGCTGATTAAAAGGATCGGGCTGGCTGAAGCCCTGGCTTCGGAGCCCGGCGCCTTGGTTGGCTGCAGGTCTGGCGGCCTGCACATTCAAGTTGATCTGTGGGTAGTCGTAGGCGTGTCGGATGTGGTGAGGGATTGCCAATTTTTCGGCGATTTTCAGATGGTGATGTTCTTGGGCCACACACACGCAGGCCAAAAGAAGAGCGGACTGCAATGATATAATAATTATTATCAATAATTGTATTTTTTTCTTAAAAAATGCCTAAACTTTTTAAAAAATATTTTTTATTCTAGTTTTGGCATATTAAAATATTTTTATAATTGGAATTGGCTTCAGAAAAATCATTCGTTTAGCTTATTATATAAATTTAATTTGATTAATTAATGATTAAGCAAAAATTCAAGACACCATTTTGTGAGAGTTGAGAAATTGATCTATTTAAATTTCTAACTTATTGAAAAAAATTTCATAATTTAGGCCAACCTGCATAATTTCATACAAAGATTGATGAGAAGCATACTTCATTTCATATATTTCAAAAATTAAATTAAAGATTATCGCTAAAATTAAAAAAATGATTATGTCTGCAATCATATTTTTAAATGGAGTCATTCATGCGCACACGATGTGCGTTAATTTAGAAGTATCAGTGAACATTTTGAATTAATTGCACTTAATGAAAGAGGCAAGAATAAGCGTGTTGGACGTAACTTAAAATGATAAATCTGTGTTGTTGTTGTGTTGTGACTAATGGCACTTGCCGCGGACAAGCATCCGCTGATACGATCAGCAGATTTTAAGCCTAAGAAATGCGTGTCTTTGTTTTACAAGTAGCGTCATCTAGGGCCAAGAGTACGATTAGCAATACACACGTCACAACCTTTTTAGGGAGCGGACTACATTTGTTGCGTCACGATCAAACTCCGTGAGAGGTAAGTTTCTTTTTTAGGAAGTGGCAACAAGAAGTGATGGAGATTTTTGAAAATATGGCGAAGTAGAGGCGTTGAATGTTTTGTGTTGTGCTGTTTTGGTTTAAATATATGTTATAATTTGTTTCTTCTGCGTTATCATCAATCGACAAAACTGCCTACATTTATTTTATAAGTCAATCCTAATAGGAACTACATTTCTGGCGCCCCCGGGTGGGCAGGTTTCGTTTTGAAGATTGATAACGGTAAGAAATTTGAATTTCCATCTTGAAGTTGTTGATACCTTGAATATAGGCATTTATCATTAAATTCACTAATTAAGTCAGATAGTAAAGATGGAAATTATTAAACGAAATAAAACAGCACAGCGTGCTTCTTTTACGAGAGCATATACTAAGTTAGAGAATATGCTGATTAATGAAAATGCTAACGCCGAAGAAATTGAAATATGTTTACATTTGCTAAAGCAAAAAACGGACTCTCTAGAGTTAACGCATAATCATTACTTAAATGCTTTAACTGATGAAACAGAATTTGAAACTGAATTTAATATTGTAGAAGATTATAGAGAAAAGGCCTTGAGAATAGAATTAAAGTCTAAACGAGTATTAGAGATTATTAAGAAGAAACAAAATAATGACGAAAGTAGTAATTCTGGCGATAATTCTCATTTGGCTGAGTGCGAGAATTCGTATAAAACGGTTTCCCCACGACTTCCTGAAATTGAACTGTATAAATTTGGCGGTGAACTGAGAGATTGGCTAACCTTCTGGAATCAGTTTAAAAATATACACGAAAACAAAAATTTAACTGATTGCGATAAATTTCATTACTTAATTCAGTCGACAAAAATTAAGTCAGAAGCTAGAGAGCTTGTTGAATCTTTTCCTATTACTAATGAAAACTATCCTTTGGCGATAGAAAGCTTAACTGAAAGATATGGAAGAAAAGAATTATTAATTGATTTTTATGTACGAGAATTATTAAAACTGGTTTTAAATAACGCCACTAAAAAGAAACGAGATTCTTTAAGTGGTTTGTATAATAAGCTTTCTACTCAACTTCGAGCTCTAAGTAGTTTAGGCGTAACTACGGATCAGTGCGGTATAATATTATATCCGCTAGTCGAAAGTTCGTTACCGGCTCATATACTGCGATCATTTGAAAGGCAAAGAAAAAATAATGAATCAGAACAGGGTGTGTCAACACTTGATGCTATAGTTTCGTTTCTGAAGAGCGAAGTGCAATCAGAAGAAAAAATAAAATTAAGTAGATCGGAAATATTTCCCTCTGAGCGGGAATGTAAACACTTAGCAGAGGACCGACGCTCGCTCCCATCTGCTGCTGAATTATTCATTCAAGAATCAAACGGAGCATGTGAGTTTTGTTTAAAGGATCATGCAACTCGATTTTGTAAAAAGGCGTTTTTCATTCCATTAGAAGAAAAGATCGCAATAATAAAAAAGAAAGGATTGTGCCGAGTCTGCTTGACTAAGGGTCATCTTGCTTCTAAATGTCGATCTTTAATAACATGTCAATTGTGCTCTAAAAAACATTTAAAGTTCATGTGCCCGAATGTTGGATGTGATAAATCTGATTTGTCAAAACAAAATGTAAATGACAAAAAAATTAATGAAAAAATAGTTGATTCTTTACATTCTCAAGCAACAAATGAAGTTATTTTACCAACTCTTGTTGTAAATGTGCATGGCCTCAAAAAACAACGTCAGGCTAGAGCGATTATAGATACAGGATCTCAAAAATCCTATATTTTGAGATCGATTGCTGAAGATCTTGGTTTTGATTTGCAAAGAGAAGAAGAATTTTGCCATTCCTTATTTGGCGGCACCAAAACAATGATGTATAAACACAATTGTTATAAAATTTACTTGAGTAGTCATGATGGTAATTATACTTGTAAATTAGATGCTTTAGAACATGATGTCATTTGTAATGACATTCCTTGTATAAAATATGGTTCTTGGATACATGAATTGAAAACTAAAAAGATATTCTTAACAGATATTCAAGAAAATTCAAGTCCCATTGAGATCCTTTTAGGTGGAGACGTTGCCGGTAAATTAATTACTGGTCGACGAGAACAGTTAGAAACCGGCTTAGTTGCTTTGGAAACCAAGTTAGGTTGGACTCTAATGGGTAAAATACCCAATTATAATGACAAAAGAGGTTCGTGCATGAACATCATAAACATGTTATCTCAAGCGAATGTTCCTGTTTCTTCACTTTGGGAATTGGAACTACTTGGCATACGGGATCCTATTGAGCAAAATTCAAGAGAAGTAAAGGAGAAGGCTAATATGGATCATTTTCAAGAAACATCATTCACTCCTAAAATGCAAGCAGAAAAATTAGTATCTGAAGCCAAAATAGCAACTAAATCTGTATCACAACCAAAAAGATCAGAAAGAATGGGTGTAACCAGTAAAGATGATACAGATTGGTTGAGCTTTTTTAAAGAAAGTCCAAAAAAATCTGTAAAACCAAAAGAACATCCACAAAAATCAAAGGAAAACATAACTGATGAAACTCATCTTTCATCCAAAGATCTGAAAAGCAATACCAACAGAAGAAGAAGTTCGAGTGCTGAATGGCTAGGCTTAAGTGAATCAGCAACAGTATCTCCAACTGTGTCACAAATATCTAACAAAAATAAAGTATCTTTAGAAACAGATGATGATTGGCTGGAAGAAAAAGAACCAGTTAAAATATCTAGACCTAGTACAACACCTGGTAGAACAAGAGTAAGTGATGATTCTCAAACAGCTGATGTAAGTTGGATAACTAATGACAAAAACATTACAGCTGAAAAACGCAAGAATCTATTTGATTCGCCTAATTTATTAAGGGATTCAGTATCTTTACCTGAAGCAAGTGCACCCAATGTGAATAAAAAGAATGTTATAACAAAAGCTCAAAATGTGGAACCGACTATTTTACCTCAGGAAAAGAAAGTAGCTTCAGCTCATCTAAAAGAAATTCGTTTGCAATCATCTGGGAATAGGAATCAATCAGCATTAGACATTCAAAATTCATTTAATAATATAACAGACAGCTATGCTCATCGAACGATATCAAAAGATTCTGGCTTCTCTCAAGAACCGGCATTTGAAGGTAGCACGAACACACATGTTTTGCAAACAATAATTAATAATCACATTTTTGAAAGAGATCAACTATTAAAATCTTCTGAAGCAATGAAAGCCATGTATGAAGAAAGAATCAAGACACTTGAAAATTTACACAAAGACCAGCTTAAAACATTGGAAGACTCATTAAAAAATATGGAAGCTAAAATGAAATCAGAAATGGAAGGACAAATTAAAATATTTGAAGAAAAACTATACCAAGCTGAAGAAGAAAAGAAGGCATTAGAAAAGAATTTTAAAGCTAAACTAGATATAGCTGAAAAGGGAAACGTACTAAGACCAATCCAACGATTGTACCCTTTGGAATTGACATCAAATCATGAGCAGGTAACATCAGAAACTCTGAAGGTTCCGGAAGAGGTAACTAAATATCCTGAGCTTAATACAGACTCTAATGAAACAGTTCCCGTGACTCGCTCCGGACGAGAAATAGAACTAGTTAAAAGACTAGATTTGTAAACTTCTAAACAAACTTTTGAACTTTCTATATTTGAACTCTAAAATATTGCTTTAAATTTACATTCTATTGTTTTGAAAAATTTATGTTGCTATTCGTACCTCTTAGTTGTCTGAAATTCTATGCGTGTATTATCTTTATATTTACTGTTTTGAGTTTTGTACCCCCAAACTCAAGGTGGGGAGAATGTTGCGTCACGATCAAACTCCGTGAGAGGTAAGTTTCTTTTTTAGGAAGTGGCAACAAGAAGTGATGGAGATTTTTGAAAATATGGCGAAGTAGAGGCGTTGAATGTTTTGTGTTGTGCTGTTTTGGTTTAAATATATGTTATTATTTGTTTCTTCTGCGTTGTCATCAATCGACAAAACTGCCTACATTTATTTTATAAGTCAATCCTAATAGGAACTACAACATTCATGCAAATTCATTCATACATCTCTGATCGTAATTTAGACCTAGAACAGAGAACGATCACCTCTGACCCAGCACCCCCAGTGATATTATTCTCGATATGGAGGACTTTGCGACCAAGAACAGATTTAACGCCATACACTCGGCGTTACTCGGGGAATTTTTAGGCCGGTGAGCTTCGAACTCGTAACCTAAGGAGTACGAGTCCAAAGCTCTACCAGCCAGGCCATCCTGGTCCAAAAAATGATATATCTAGTCACATTTATCCAGAAATTGTGATTTAAAGAAAATGGATTTCAAAAATTATTAATATTAGTAAAACCAGTTTTTAATGTTACATCTGGTTTTAAAAACAGCATTTGAATATGATGCCTTCTCCGGCTCCAAAAAATAATTACCAAATATTTACACACAAATAAAACGAAGAGATAAGTTATTATTTTGAAAGTTCAAATATTGCTGCATCTGCAATTAAAATAACACCTTATGTCTAGAAATAAACGAACCGTGCTTCGAACATTAATATAAATAAACAAGAAATGCATATTCATAATTATTTCTTTTTTTGAAATTTATAGAATGTTTAATCTTCCAAGCGGCAAATTATTTTGATGCAGTAATTTTCAGCTCTTAAAAATGAGCCATTAAACTAAAGAAACGATGCGTTTTATCATATAATCTAACTTAAAATTTCAACAACGTTTTACATAGGAAATCTTAAGAAAATGTACAAATAAAACGAATAAGAACTTTAAAAAAATTTGAGAATCAGGAAAGCCGGTTACTCCAGTTACAAAGTTAAATTTTTAAATAATAACGTGATAAACAAATCTCCGTTTTGTAACTTATAAAACTTATAATGCAATGCAGAAAAATTAGAGCAAAAAAGAAAAAAAAAACACCGCATTAATATTTTCACTACAAGCTATAAAAATTTTCTTCCGCAAAAATTAATTTAAATGGAAAAGGGAACTTTAAATTAATCTAAGTATATTCAATAAATTGTTTCATATTTAATATGATAAAATTGCAAAGTTTTAATTATAGTATCATTTTAAATGAAATTTCCGTATCATAATTTCCAAAATTTGCAACAAAATATACTATAAAATATATAATAGTATAAAAATATACTATAATTTCTTTAAATAATTGATTTTAATTATTATCTATGAACGCTTAATTATTTTTGAGAATTAAAGTGATTAAGCTCTCGATAAAATAAATAAAAAATTATTTTTATAAAATTATAGGCTTAGTGTATAGGCTTTATTTAGGATTAGTGTAAAACTAAAGTAGAGTGATCGAAATATTTTTTTTGAGATAAATAAATAAATAAAATAAATCAAACTTTTCACGTGATTGAATTAAATTAAGAATTAAATAAGAGATTTAACTAGCTCTTGGTTCAAGTCGTTACAGTTTGGTTTAATAACAGAGGTTATTAACATTTTTTTTTTTTTTTTTTTTTTTTTGGTTTATGAACGATAAATCTTACGAAAGATGTTTATTTTTTGAGAAGTAATCCTTGAAATTAGTAACACCTCAGCACATTCGAATTCAAAATATTTTTGAGGATAAAGTCAATGCCCTCTCTGTCGGGAAAATTGACCGTGCGAATCCGGATGAAAAAATTAGGCCAATCCTTTTTCAACATGTATTTGTAGTACAAAGTTATTTTGCAATTTTTTTTCCGGTTCACACATTCTAATAAACAAGATTTAAATGGAAAAAAAAGATAGATTATTTATTAAGCAATTATTATTAACTTTTTTGAACGTGATATTTAACTAGATAATTGATAAGATGAAAATTCGTCTTTTTGATTATATAGATATAAGTATTTGATACCATACTTCGGTTGCAACAAAAATGAAAAGTTTGTCAACTAAAGAAAATCGTAAAGTTTAAGGTTATTTAATTATATAACGATGATTTAAATTATTTGTAAAGTAATTTTTGCTTTATTTTTTTAACAAAATATTTCACAAAATTAAAATCCTTCTGAAAATAAAACTAAAAACGGAAATTTAAGATGAATCTGAAAAACTTTTCTTGAATTATTCTTGAGATATTACATAAATTGTGAAAAATATTTTATGATAAGATTTATATTAATTGCAGTTTAATCATTTTGTCTTTAAATTAAAACTGGAATTTTAAGGAAGCTGACAGAAAATTAGATACACATAATATTTTATGCGTTAAGGCCTTTGTAATAGTATTTTCCATTATTATGACTTAAGGCCTTTATAGTGATTATAAAAATTTGAAGCTTGAAAATATATTTATGAAGAAGCTATTAAAAGACAAATTACATAAAATATTCAATTAAATTTTAACGAACATTAATTGGCTTACCGGCTGTTCGCCATAGTCGACTAGTAATAAATAAGATAAAAACTCGTGTGTCTTATTTCGCAGATTATAGAATTAGATTTTATTTTGAAATTACTATATTACTGAAAGTCAGTATGATTGTTAAATAAAATTGCATTTTGATTTGTTTCATATGAAGAAATAATATTCAATTAAAATTTCATCTTGTGTTATTTTGTAAATAACGTTTTCCTAGGACATTTTTTAAAGTAATACTTAACTTGTAAGAGAAAACATAAAAACATTTTAATGAAATAAAGTTGGAAAAGTATTTTAAGTTATTATCATTCTATTTCAGTAACTGAAAAAGTTTAGTAATTTAATACTACTTGGATTAATTTGTAAGATACTTTACTGTGTTGAATGCCAAACTTAAACTAGACATTTTAAATCTTGATATGAAAGCTTAAAAATAACGGCGCTTGCAAAATAAATATTATGATTGCTTGAAAAAAGTATAATAAGAGAAATAATATTTACCATATGCATCAAAAGTTTATATAAAGAATACACATTCTATATATCTCAACTACGTATATCTTATCTTTATATGACGATATAAGTCATTGAAATAAATTATTAAATCGCTTTGTTATTATAGCAAATATTTTTATTATAGTAATATTAGTTTTAGTTTTATTCAGTAAATAAATGTCCCCTTCCAATTAAAATGGTTGTTCATTCAGACTTAAAATATAGAACTTCATAGCATCCAATATTATTTAAAAAATCAGGCCATTATAATACAACCGACTTTCATAACAGACCATGGTAAACGTATCATTTATTACTTTGGTATTATCTGCACGCAGGTGATGCTTATTGAAAATATCCATATTTACTATCCATCCGAAAAATTCCAAAATAATCTTGAAAAATGAGGCACTTACACCCGTTTTTGAAAGATACATGATTTCAAGAGCATACTTATCATACTGACAATTAAATTAAAATCAAAATCTATAAAGAAGTTACTTTTAACGTGATAATTATTAAGGTTCGTATTTGATTTGTAGATTGAATGATACATTATATAAAAGGAAGAAAAAAAATTCAAAACTCTGTATAAGGTAGACTGTTGCATCAAGCGATATTAATTTGTTACATGTCACTAAAAACAGGTTTTCCGAAATTTTGACTAGTTTTTTAATTTATTAAAAATCATAAGTTGATTATTACAACTCGCCCTGAGGCACATGAAAAAATCTGAATGACCGGACCGCTTCAACAGCATTGAAGGGAATTAAGGCGGAGTCCAAAGAGCCATTACCAGCCACGGTATAATCCCTCCCATGGGAGGTATGTCCCATCATCGGTAGAAGATAACCAACTCCACACCATTTATATACTCATCCAGGCGGCGAGAACCAACCACTGTATTGGAATCTTCTCATCCTCCTATATAGGTGCCGTAGGTGGAATGCAAAATGCCTACATCTGTCATTGCCTAAAGTATTATTATGCTTTGATATTTTGGAGAAGTTGTTTCGAATTTCTTTAAATTTTTTTTCTATCGACTCCCCTTTAAAAAAATAGATATGGAAGAGTAATTAAATATTAATTCGATATTTACTTTATTTATCAAATATACAAGATATTTCAGGTTTTTTTTAAATTTTGTTCTTATACATCATTTCCTAATACTCGGCCTACTATTCGTGGAGTAATTTATACATATATAAACATGTTAAAAATAACCTTTTTTAAAACCTAAACCAGAATCTTTCAAAAAGTATTAAACACAAATGCAGATATTAAGCGTTTGATTAAGGTACTAATGAAATAATATAAATGTGTTCATTCCTCGTATTTGATAAGGCAAAAGATGTCCAAAACCATAAAACTAATCTTCAAAACCTTTTCATAGCTGAAAGTTAAATATTAATTTCGCTAACCTTTTCATCATAAGAATAGAATACTAAAAACCTTTATTTCTGCAGTCCGAAAATTATTGAGATGGTTTCCATTCATAGCTAAATAGAAAACTTTTAATCGTAGCATTTTAATTGTTTCTAAGAATACATTTGTTTAATTACATTTTTTCCCATTAAAACTTTAACTGTCAACTCCTTTTCAATTTTCACGGCATTTAAACGCGTCTTCTTTCCTCAAACAAATTACAATTTTTTTCATTAAAAAAAGTTATGAAAACGTCTTATGTTTTCTTTGTAACTCTATTATCTTAAGAAGCAACGATATTGCGAAATAACCCAAATGTTTCGCTTGAGTAACGAAGGATCCGTGTCTTA
This sequence comes from Argiope argentata, assembly GCA_026289955.1. Lineage (NCBI taxonomy): Eukaryota > Metazoa > Arthropoda > Arachnida > Araneae > Araneidae > Argiope > Argiope argentata. Next base: position 624,042 of record JAOUZG010047409.1, read on the forward strand.
GATGTTACTTCCTCCTGACAACTGTACTGCGAATTCGATCCGATTTACTTTTCGTCTGCTGTTGATTGAGAGAATGGATTGATGATGAAAAAGAAGTACATTATCGATTTTGTATCAGGAAAATCAAAGCAGAAACAGGAAATCTGAATTGATATTTTGTTTTATGAAAACTATTATTTATTTTGCGTATGGTATTAACTTGGTCGTGTTAAAAATAATATTTAAACTGACAAATAGGTTAATTTTTTTTAGTAATCTTAACCAGGTACGGAATACTTTACATTTGAGCGACCTGTTAAGTATTTGAACTGAAGCAATATTTTTCTGATTTAGTAGATTAACTATTTTTTAGTAGAGTCCTCTTTGTCAATAAATGAAGTTTTTACCCTGGAACCCTTTTTATAATTTAATTGATTGATTAAAAAAGATTATCTCGAAATTATTTTTATTCGGTAGAATAAACTTTTTTCTTTACATAAGATGCAGTAAAATGGTAAATAGAATAAAAAACAGCATTTGTAAAAATATTGATACAATCCAGAAATTTGAATTGAAAAAACAACAACAGCAATTAGCTACGTAGCGGTCAGAAATATAGATACTTTAGACATCAGTCTAAGGATCCGTCTTGGGAATAAATCATGAGGGTCTTTATATGTCACTTTTTTGAAAATAAAAATTATAATGGGGTATAAATGAATACAATAGTTCGTGCACCTTTTATCTTATTAAACCATTTATGAAGAGTGGGGATGAAAAAAAAGTCATGAGAAAAGACATAGAACTTACATGCCTAGAAAGAGATGTACAGGACAATAAACTACTAATAATAAGAATTGCTATTCAAATTTCAGGTACTTTTCCGTTAGCCGGCCGCCAGCGAAAAATCGCCAAAGAAATTTAGCGCAATTTTACATTATTTAGTGATTTTTTGCTGGCGCCTTGATAATGGAAAAATACCAAATTTCATTACATGAAAAAGATGTTTATTCAATTTGCTTTGTTTCATAAAAAATTATGTGATGTGATAAATATTTCACATTCCTTCGAAAGGGGTAAAAGTTTCAAATCTTTCACATTTGTGTATACTCGAAAACGATATATTATTTAAATATTTTTATACTTTTAATTTTTGGTAATTATTAATTAAATTAAATTTTGATTTCATTCCACTAGTGTCATCTGATAGGGTGTTTGAGAAACGACAAATTAAGATTAAGAAGAAATAAGGGGAGGGAATCTAAGATAAAAAATTCCTATTGTTTAGTACATTTATAAAAGACGAATTTTCGAACATTCCCTTTGATTTTGCACGTGAAAAAAAAAGAAAAGTGCCATGCCGAATTTGCCTTTTTTATGAATCTTTTTGACAAATGTAGTTTGAAACACTCTGCACAAGAACTTTACAATAAAGCTTCCTATTATTTTCTCATGTTATATTTTAAATTTGAATGAATACTGAAGAATAAGATTGTTATTTTTTAAAATTTAAACTTTATTATTTAAAAAAAAGAATTAAAATTCTATAAAATAAAAGCTATTCAAGCTCTACACTTTGAAAGGTTAAAATATTGGCATTTCAACTTCATAGAAGATTTAAAAGTAATATGCCCTTCAAAAAACTGGCAAATTTTGAGATATTCTTTTTTTAAAGACCAATTTACCTTGAAATTTCATTTAATATTGCTATAAAAATTAAGGGTATCTTTATGTATAATCAAACCTCCAACTTAAAAACTCATGTATTTATCTGCACCTGGTAGTATCTTGAATCTGTTTACTTTTGGGGAAAAATAGATTTTCAAACTTGATTCTAGAAGGAAAGAAAATGACATGTATTTGTGATTTTTACGATTAAATACAAGGTTATTCGCACACCAACTCAAGGACGCTGTAGTTCAATATGTTCGAACTAGTAAATAAACAAGCGGAAAAGAATTTTTAAAGATCTTACAAGCTCTATGAACCAGGATATTTATGCAAATGGATATTTCAATTAATTACCATTTTTATTGATCAATACCCCTCGCAATCAATTATAGAGATAATCAACTACAGCGGAGTAAGGTACGGAGTGAGAAATATATATATATTTTGTAAGTTGAAATTAACATGAGTAATGGGAATTTATCAAAATGACCTTCACTTAAAGGTCACAGATGATTAAAATTCCTAACTAATTTTTGCCTAGAATTTTCTTTAGATGTTTGATATTGAACGGAAATTATGGATTATTTTTTATCACTTTTCACACAAAATATCTGCATTTTTTAGATTAATTATGAAGGGGAAGGAATTGCATTTGCTACACATTTTTCTTTTAGACCGATTGAAAAGCTTATGATCTTTTATTATATATACATATACGAAAACAATGACGTTTTTGGATTTCGTTCTCTTTGGTTCACTGCGAGGTTTTAATTAAATAATTAAAAAATATGTAAGTCAAGAATAAATTATTCAATCTTATCCTTATTTCTATCTTATCCTTAGATCTAACGATCTGCTCTATGCTTGTGTATATCGCCTGGTATAAGCAATAGAATGTATATCAATCTACATATATTATATAATTAAGAAAACATGGCTTTTTAAAAAGAAATTAACGAGTTTTAAAATCACATTTCATTTATTCTTTTATTTGTAATTTTAAACAATGAATTATTAAGATTTAAACGAAATTCTTTGCGTTAGCTTCACACTTCAAATTTTCAATTATTTCATAAACGACTCTTTTCTAAAGACGCACAATTAATTTAAGTCCCAATTGGATATTTCATTGAAAGAAGTAACGATGCAAATGAAATTAACATTAAATAGAAAAGAAACCCAAATGAAAATCAATTGAGGAAAGATGTTTCCGGTCTAAACTTCTTAATTATTTTAATTCTTTCAAGATGATTTTGAAATAGTTTCAAAACTCACTTAAAAATGTGTTTCATTCGATTTCGAAAAAGGTTAGAATAACGCAAAGTTTTTACCGAATTGTTTCAAGATGACAAGGAAATGAACCGCGAGGAAAAAAGATAAGTAGAAATAATTAAAGTTATTTTGCTTACAAAAGTATTGAAAATTCGATTTATAAAAATAAAATGATACTAACACTTCACAAATGACAATTAACTCTCAGAAATAAAACTTCACAGTTCTTAATAAGATCGATAAGTATCTTGAGAAAAAAACACCGAAAGCAAACAAAGAGTTCTGAGGCTTTGCTATATTATTCATATACTGTGCTAAAAATTTTTTACAATTAGAAACATTTGTTGTATAGCGTTTGTATCGAACACCTATAACAGTGATATTCTAATCTTATGTATATATGTAATGAGGTTTTAGCTTATAATTTTATTTTATGGATATAATTGGGAATTTAATAAATATTTTAGATTTAATAAATAAATTTAAAAAGTCTTTAATAAAATTTATTTTGAATTCTTTTTAGTAAATAAATTTTTACTTTAAATCTGCTTCAGATTTCATGGAATAAAATGGCGAACGACACTGTTTTGTATTAGTTTAATTATATTTTTAAAAGTGATTAAATAATTTTAAATAGTAGTCAGATGACGAGGACGGCATCTGTGGTAGCAACCTCCCTCCAAGATTCCGCATCACACCCCTGAGAAAACATTAGGTCCCGATTTATTTAATATTACTAAATCTTCTTTTATAGCAGCTTTTTGGCAGAATCACGGTTCGAATATAGAACATTATCAAGTCACTATTGCATGTTACTAATTTGGAACAGGCCTCGTTATTGTAGGTTGTGATCAAATGTCAAGAACAGCATTTGATATAGAACCCCTTTTTTCAAATTTAAATTTAAGCGAAAGTGAAGTCATTTGACAATGACGGGAGACTATGGAACTTGTAATATCCCTATCCAAATCCGATTTCCTGTATCCAAATGCAGTAGTGAATCTGAGTAAATAATTTAGCGGACAATATATTTATAAAGGTTCAGAAGAAAAAATAAAAGCAGCTTTGCAAAAACTATTCAATTCATATTATCATTTTCAACATTATTTTAATTTAATTCTTTGATTCTTTACCATGTAAAATGGAAGTAAAAATGTGAGAGTTAACTAGCAGTAAAGGTTGTTGTTGTGATTATTAATGGCACTTGCCATGGACAAGTCCCCCGCTGATACAACAGCATATTTAAGCCGAAAGGGGTGTCTCTTGTTTTTTAAGTAGCGCCAACTAGGGCCAAGAGTACGACTTAGCTACACATTCATCACAGTCGCTTGCACAACCCCTCTTTTACAGGGGGGCACAGTCACACATCTCATAGATATCATACAGAAGAACAACCATGCCCGAACCGGGACTAACAGAACACGAGGAAGACGCGCTACCTCTGTGCCAGAAAGCCGGCGCAGTAAAATGTTCATAGGTAGAAACTTCCCGTTCGGAGACTAAACCACAAATACATTTTGAAAGAAACCGTACAGCGGATATTTTAATATGCCGGGTCAAGATTCTGTCTCTTGCTGCTATGGCAATAGTATTTCTCGTACAAATGAAACATTTTCTTAAAAATAACCTTTGCAGATTAAAAAGTTTTTCTCATCTCAAGGAAGTCAAAGGAGATTCGAAGAACATTTTGGGCGCTTATCACATCTTACCTTCGTTTCTTTGGAAACAGATAAAAATGTGAGCCATAAAAAAATAATTAAGTATCTTTTCTCATTAAAAAATTATGCTACTATAAATCCAGAAATTTTATTTGTTTTTAAATTGAAACAACCAGGAATAGTCTCTCTAAGAGTTTATCGCATATTCTGTTGTATATTTAATATCATCTCTGAATCCCTATTCCCATATAAAAATCATGGGGGTTTTGTTATCAGGCTTGAACATCCCGAGTGCACAACAATTTAACCTCAGAATGAACTTCGAATGCCCTTTTCTTAACCGACAAAAACCAAAATTTGTCTCAAAACTACAATTGCAGTAACGAGATTACACCTAAAGTTCATTTTGTTTAGTTTCTGAACTATAGCATGTATACAGATCGACAAACGGACAAACTCTTAACGGAATTGACAAGGAACTTCATTTAGATGTTAATCCTATAAATCAAAATTTATTTTCTAGCTTTTTATCTTTTGTAATTATTACATTCATATGTAATTGAACAGCTTGACAGAGAAATTCGTTCCAATATGATAATTCTTCGCACAGATTTTGTAAAAATGCACTACATATCAAATTTTATATGTCTAGTTCAAAGCGCATTCAAGTTATACACAGATAGGCAAAAGAATACTGTCTTCTAAAAAGGTGTTTTTCGAATTCAGGAAGATCTACAGCTTGAAGATTTATAAAAATGGCAAATAATAAAACGATAAAATAATAATAAAAAATAGAATTTAGATTTCACAAATTTTTAAAAGGAATAAAATAATGAAATTTTAGAGTAGATACGACATAAATAAAATAAAAAGGAAAATTAAAATGGCAATTTAATCTTATAAAATTCGAATTTAATAATTTTATCGATAATTTTAAATTAATATTTATTATAAATGGAAAAATTTTTTCTCCTGCTCGTTTTAAAAATTTACCAAAATTTTACATTATGATCATTTTTTATACTTTTCAAATAATCAACTTGAAGAAGTAACCGAGTTAAATTTAAAAAAAAAAAATTTTTTTTTGCTTAATACTAACTTGCTTATTATGCAAATTATATAAAAAGTACACAATCTTCTGAAATATTTATTCGAAAATAGACGCAATTTAATTTGTTGTTTAAAATTAAATTTCAGATCCTACCGAATTTAAATTGTGCAAAAAGAATATGAAAGAAATATCCATAGTTAAGAGAGATGATATTTCTACCTACCAATAGTAGACGCAGCATTTTTGTTTTCTCTGTGAGGAAGTTAACGTTCAGCGGTCGTTCACGTAACAAACTCTGACCTAATTGATTAAAAAGTTTATATATACAGCGCGAGAGCGAATTGGCACAGAGTACCACGTGATCCCTCTGAGGCGTTTTCCCGCCCAAACGTGGCCGGGAGGGGGAAAATAGCAGGTAAAGTTCGATTTCAGTGCGATGGGGTAATTAGCATTTTAGAAGGTTTCTGCTTTCCCTCATCGAAAGAAACGAAGCAAAACTGCTTAAAATTGCAAAGTTGCCAGGTCACTTAGTTCAAGTGCAATCCAAAGAATTACAGTGATGCAATTCACCATTTATTCCAAGATAACTTCCAGAACTTTCCATGGACCAATCTAGTGAAACACCCTTTTATTTCAATACTCATTTTGTTCATGGCCCTTATTTAAATTATGAGAAAACTACCCCTTTTGAAAGAGAAATTCTTTATAAGAGGAAACAGAATTTTAATGTTTGTAAGAAGGGGAAAAATTCCATTATGAAAGTTCCAGGTGGAGGAATAAGACCTTAACCTTGCCTGTAAGCTTTTTACTAGCCCAACCGACAGACAATTTAAAGACAATTTGTTCGTTATTAAGAAAGCTAACTTTTTCTTGAGATGCTGTTATAAACATGGCAAATGACCTCGTTTTTGTTTGGAAAACTGAATTCATAATGGGAGCTAATAAAACGAAGAATTTGATAGTAATACAATTTTTACATTCACTGCCCAACTGCCGTAACCTGCTTTTCATTTTATGTTTTGGCGCTTATAAATCATTGCTTTTCTTTAATCTATAGTCAAATTTGTACAATGGATAACTTCACACATAAAAGCAACATTCTTTATTTCTAAAGGGCATATTCCTTAACCTTTTCAGATTTCTTTCTTGTCTGGAGATTTGTCTCCTTTACTCCTTTTAATAAGGCATTTACAGTTCAGTTTAACAGCTCATGTTTCATAATTATAAGTGGAGAATTTTTTGCCTGCACAAAATAATAAAGAACCAATGTTCTGATTTCAGTATCTTGTAGATTAAAGCAAGCACGTGAGATACCAAGAGAAAAAAAATGATAATATAGACATATCAATTATGTTTTTACAGCCATTCTCAAATACATGATATGCTTACAAATTTGTTAATCCGAAAGCCTCTTTGATCCATATTTATGTTAGACTTAATACCGCATTTAATTTGAGTGATACACTTTCAAAGAAAGAGATATTTTGATAATTTTCTTTTAAATATCTTAATTTTTATGGTATACTTCTAATTATGTCTTTAATGTCTTCTATTAATGTCTTTTAACGAGTTAGACCTATTTAGTTTGTATATTATGAACTAGTCGCCTTTGATGATCAGCTAGGCGAGTAATGGCAGTTAAAATGTGTAATTAAATATTTTCTGTAACTTAATAGTAAAAAATTCTTCAGTAAAATATTTTAAAGCTTAAATTTACGTCTTTTATAAGCTCCTCTCAGAATTAATAAATATATTACTTACTTTTCTGACAACAATAATATATATTATTTACAGACATTTAATTTCACTATTCCAAATGTATTAATTTTTATATTAATATTGGAAGTTATGCAAAAGAAAAACGAAAAAATATCTGCAACTTTAATTATAACTTTTTTCAATAACTTTCTTGTTGATCCAGAATTTTCATGTTTTATCGGGGCTTTGTTAGGGATACATTTAATATTCGCACAGAATTCTTATATTCTAATATTTATTCAGTTTAGTATTCTTATTAGAATTATTTTTAAAATTGAGTAATTCTAAAATTTGTATTTAAAAAATATTAATTAATAAACTAAAAAATTAATATCGTTAAAAATGTTTTTTTTTTCATTCTTAAGATTAAGTAAAATCATTTTATTACAGTAATATTTTTGGAAATTGTCGAGGGAAAAGTTTTTAGAAAATTATTTTGAGATACACATTCCCACCTTTCAAAGAATATATGTGCTAAGTTTGATAACTCTGGTTCAAACGGTCTGGATTTTAGAGTATCAGTATGTAAATAAACATTCATTTTTATTATAAATGAAAATAAAGATAATAGTAGAACAATTTTTTTATGTGGCATATTCTTTTGTAATTTTTTATTCAATTATAATGCCAAATAATATATCATATAAGCATTGAAGTAAATTGAGGGGGTTTTTTTTTGAAAATTTTTCCATTTGTAATCTTATTTTGGAGATATAGAAACAATACGTGACTCTACTTATTCATCAACCAAATTTTTTTTCCACAACCGCATGCATGTGCAGAAATAGAAAAACAAAACAGGAAATTTAAACATACATCAAGCATTAGCAGAAAATAAATATAGTCAAATGTGTGTATATAAAAAAAAATTAACGGAATTTTTCGCATCAAGGAAGACAACTTTGATCTGATTATTTAAATTTTAAAGAAATGCTTCTGCATTATTTCTTTTCAAGAAATCTAGCAAACGTATTTGGATAGAGTTCCGTATTCATAAAATACAGATATTCGATTCTATTTGGGGATAAAAGTTTTAATTTGGTAAATCCTATTTTTTTAAAAACTATTCATTAGTTTAAACTATAAATTATAGAATTTTAATAATCTATGCTTTAAAATTTATTTTATGCTCATATATTCATAAGTCCTAATTTTCAAACACACCTTTGTTCATTAAAATTATATTTTAAGATAAACTTTTTCGAGGTTTTAACAATTAAGGGTACTTTTCTGTTATCCGGGCAACAGTAAAAAATCGTCAAAGAAATTTGGCGGTATTCTACATTATTTGGCGATATTTCGTTGCCATCAGTCTAAAGGAAAAGTACGCAGTTTAGAAATATTTTGCTTTTGCTTGGTAGAATTTTAAAAAGTTTACTTGATAGAAAATTTCCAAAATCTTTCCTGTTATTGTTATAATTTTTTAAATGTTTATATGATTCAAAGAAATATGTAAACAAAACTTATTAGAAAAAAAATTATCATCAATCATTTAATTTTCAGGTCTGTTCTGCTTAAACGTGTTTGCCATTTTAAATTTAAATAGACTGCAATATTTAAAATCGGAAAATGAATTGAATATTAATTACTTTCGTAATAGCTGTATTGTGTATTTTTCGCTAGTTTCGCTTGATTGTTTAATTACTTTCAAGGTGATAGTGGTTTTCCACTTATCGTATTTTATTTAGAGAAAAAAAAGTAGACCGATAAAAGTTTTAAAAGGTTTATTATACGTACGAAGAATTTCGAAACATTTTATCTTTATGATAATATTTGGTTGATATTTATTTTATAAATAACTATCCATATCTGTTTGAAATTTTCGATATTTTTTTCATTAGTGATCTTTATTTTCGTGTATAATCACCTGTTTGTTAATTTTACAGTTAGAAAACTGAATTTTCTAAACAGGCTCAGTAAGAGCAGTGGAACACAAACTATGCATACACAACCAATTTTACAAGTTTTCGAAATAATAATATAATTTTTTAAACAATTATGAATTAACGGAGATAAATTTGTGTTTAAATAAAAAAAATGATGTGAATTTTCCAACAAATTAAAAAAATTACTATCTAAAATATAGTTTAATATTTCATGAAATGGCTGAAAGCGAGGCATCTGAAAATGCCTTTTCCTTACTTATTCCATCGTAAGGTATCCGACTAGATTGAATTTTGATAAAAATTTGATTTTTTTGCAATTTTAAGTAATAAGTACGCTTCTATTTCCAATGATATCTTTATTTTGTCTCTATGCCAATTAAAAGCCAAGTTATAGCAAACTATTGACTTGCAACGAGACTTATTTATAAGCATTTAAAAATTTCAAATGCGTTTTCAGTGAGACGATTTTTTCATATCACACGATTATGTGTGAACTTAATGAAATTTATAACTAATGCTCTTTCTCGTAAACAAAATATAATGAACCACGGATTTAATGTCGAATGTTCAAGAAGTGGATTCATGATAGTTTAATGTAAATATTGCTGAAATAGTTCCAAAATTTCATCGATAGTTTTATATATTATATACAAAAATTTTATTTCATAATTTCATAATAGTTAATTACTCTCTAAGATTTATCACAAATAGGTAATGTGACAATGAAAAAGGAAAAACTTTAATAATTCTTTTCTCTAGAAGGATTTCATTTTTTTGTTAAAAAATACTAAAATTTACATCAAAATATTCTTTTTCTCTAAAAGCTATGAATATATTTAAGTCATTTCATTTTTTTCTTTTATCATTTTATTAATTAAAAAAAACATTGAATAAACATTAAACAATTTGTTTTTTAAAATCCGCTCTGTACATATCCGAACATCTTAAATGATTTTTATTGAATTAAAAGCGTATTTTAAATTTTAAAAAAGTGAATGCTTGAAACTTTAATTTTTTAGAGATTAAATCTATTGGTTCACAGTTGAGTTGAATGTTACTGAAGTTCCAAGCAATTTTTCGTCACATATCCTAAATATTTCAATAAACATATAATCAAATACTGGAACGAATGATTAAAAAATAATCTTCCCGGAGATTGAATTTATTAGTTTAAAGTTAGCTTGAAAGTTAATGAAATTCCATACACTATTTCTTAACTTAAATCTGATTTTTTTAAAAAGAAATTTTTCTTTGAACATGTGTTTATACTGTAATCGTAGTCCGATTAAGATCTAAAACTGCTAAAACACCGTATTGCAAGTCTTTCACTGTTATATAAAGCATGTTCCCGATCTTTAATCTCATGAATATTTACTACTTTCCATTCGAAAGCAGAAGAAAAAGTATATTATCAGTTTTTAATCAAGCAATCCATAACGAATTCACGGCACAGATAAAGTGCTTAATGAACTTTTCGATCGCACGTGTCCACTGAAACTTGATCTAAAGTAGAAATTAAAAAAAAAAAAATATGGGTTAGAGATATCCGTTGCGTGACGAAATAGAAGAACACTTCTTGTATGGATAATTAGACTACTGAAACGAAGCTACCAAGCTTGACAAGAAAGCTAGCAGCCAATAAAAAAATATAATAAAATAAAACAGAAAACTAACAAAAACAAATGAAAAACTGCGAACTTCGGAGAGAGAACAGAGCAGCTGATTTCAGGCAAAAAAAAAATGAGCTGATATAAAAAACAAATTTATAAAAAAGCGAGTTCGTTACTAGAGTTGATTTAAATTCGAAACATTATTTCCGGAATGATTTACATACAATTGAATCATCAATTTTACTGATTGTTTCTAAAAACTTGGTCAGGAATTTAATAATCCATAAAGAATTTTTGATGGTAATGTTACTATTATTGTCAAATTTAAAAACGGAAATTGTTATTTCGCATAGAAAAAGGCTTTTACTACGAGAGCAATAGAATATGAATTTGTCAGTTTCCCATTCGAAATGACAATAATTTGACTAAGTACAATAATTAAGAAAAAAAAACTCGGATGAGTTTAGCGTTTTTTTACAGTATAAAAGGGATATATTAAGCTATGATTAAGTGAAAAGAATAATGCAGTGTATTATAATTTTTAAATACATACTATGTGAGATAATAGGGAGAATAAAAATAACTTTTTGCATTAATTGTCTTAATTACTGTTTTATGCCGAAAAAAACATTTCCATTACTGCTGTTTTATGGAAAGAAAGTTTTGATATGCAATACTCCCGTTTGTGAGCACGTGCATAGTTTAATAAATCCATTTTGACAAGGAATTCAACAGTTGTCGTGATCGCACAATTATGTAATATTAATGCAGGTCGTAAGGTTTTTAAAAATTTCTATTCACATGAAAACCAGTAAAAATATTTGATTTCCCTTACTTGTTTTAAATAATTTTTTTCTCGATAACTTACAGTTGACACACGTAAAAAGAATTATGCATAGTTAGAAATATTTGTACATCTTCAGCTAATTTTGCTAGTGACAACATATGATATGAAATAACGAAAATAAGAAAAAAAAAGGATTAGTAAAAATTAATAAATTAATATTATTTGTTGGTTAAGACGTTAATTCTCTGCTTCAAAGGATGTTTATAACCGTGCTATTTTCCTCAGATTTATGTGCAGGAGCTAAAAGCATGTTACAATAAATTAATTCCCTGATAGATTCGTAAAATACTGAATTTCAAAGTGGTCTTAATGTTTTAATGTTTGAGATGAGATTGAAAATAAAACTATAAATAATAAATAAACTTTAAAATAAACTTTTAAATAATATTCCGCAAAAATGTGTTAATCTACTGAAAAAAATTACAAAGGCATAGTTTTCTGGAATTTCTGAATTCAGAATATGAATAGAACATTATGATATTTGTTTACAAGTTTTTGTTTTTATTTTAAATATCATTGCAAATTACATAAAAGATATAAATTTGAAAAGCAAAGAGTTTCTTTTTTTGTTTCAAGGCTAAGTAATTAAATTTAAAATATTTTATTTTTTCCTTAGCTTGATAAATGCACGATATGTGATGATTAGTTCGAAGATTTAGAGATGGAACTCAACAAGTGGAAATGAATATAAGAAATTTAAAATATATTTGATATAGGGTTAAAGAATAAGAAAGTAATAAAATTTTGAATAAAAACCATTGATTTTTATTTGAGAATTTTTTAAATCGAAAATTTATTGACAAACTTTCGTCTTAGGTACCTCCCCTAGTTCATATATTTTACACAACATTCAAATAAAAATCTATGAATTTCATACTAAAATTCATGCTAAACTTCAACCGTTTAACAATTTTTTGTTATTGTTTTAGCACTCATTTAGACATAGATAATAGATAGAAAATATATTTAGACAGAAAAGAATACTTTTCACAATGCAAGATTACGTCCAACATTTGGTATATAGCTACAAATTTCCTGTGAAGGTGACAAATCAAATTTCATCAATCTAACTTGCTATTTTCCTAGGTTATTGGGTATTTATAAACATACACAGATAATCTTTTCTTTGAAAACTCTATTCCCAATTTTATAGATACATAATTTTATTAAAAATATCAAGCAAGCCACTTTGATTTATTTCTGGGCTATTATTTCTAATTTATTCTGAGCTATTATATTCTAATGTACATTGATAAATTGTAATTTATTCTGAGCTATTATATTCTAATGTACATTGATAAGCTATTATATTCTAATGTACATTGATAAATTTTGTTCAAATTCAGACCTAAAGTTAATTTACTAACAACAATTATACAGACTAATGGAAAGATAGAGATAATTACAAAAATTAGGTTCCTGGATTTGGAATGATTAAATTAAGGAGATTATCTCTAATTAGATATCAACATGACGGGTGCTATGTTTTATATTTATATCTTACGTATACAAGAAACTAAAATGTTGCTTCGATATTTCAATTCTAAGCAGCAACCCATATTAAACACATCAAAACATACCTATTAGGAGTCATGACAAATGGCAATATTACGCTGAAATCCATTGATATGAATAATGTCAAATGTTTTGATTGCATAAAAGATGGCAGACGAGCTTATTGCATATTATCTTGAAACTGGTATGCAATGGAGGGTTACGTGCATGTTATTACATAACCTTTTAATGAAAAAAAATAAATAAGAGTGATTTGTTTTGAAATGCAAATCAAATGTTCTAAATTGTGTGCCACCATTAAAAGGATCGGTGAAATCGGAAATCTAATGCCACTTTACAAATTTTTGCTCATTAGTGAAGGTTGCACACATTTGTGTGTAGTCTGACACGCAAAATTAAGCCAAATATTAAGAGCTTCTAGGCAAAATACTTATAATGAATCCATTTGCTTTGAAAAATCGCTGCTTAGTTCAAAGAATTTCTTAATGTTACGTTTTGCTAAAATACATTGAGCAATTAGAATAGAATAGTGCTAGATGCATTGCTATATATTCCATGATTTTGATTTTCATGTATATGAAGTGTATAAAGAGGAATCATTGTAATCGTCAAAAATATTCAACCTCATAATTTGGAAGTATCTTCATGTTTAATACCTCCCAGACGCTAAAAAAAAATTTGGAAATATGTCTGTCTATGTGTCTCTGAAAACAATAAAAAAAAACACTTGGTGAAAAACTCTAAAGAGAAATACAATAATAGGAAATCTATCTGTCTGAAAGCAAGCAAACAGAATAATTATTAAACATAAAAAAGTAGAAGCATATACGTAGAAGCATATGCGTAGTTTTATGCGTAGTAGAAGCATATGCGTAGTAAAAGCATATGCGTATAGAAGCATAAGCATAGTTTTAGCATCTAAAATGTTGATAACATTCCAATTCTGTACAAAATCCACCAAACGGTTGAAAATCTACCGATCTCTTCTTTCGTGCGCATGTAAAAATGATCCCTAAAAAATCCACATTTGGATAAAAAAAAACTATCATACGTGTTCTTGCTGTTACGTGAGGACATGTTTTCGATAGGGTTTTTTGAATAATTGAAGCTCGAAATCATGTACGAAATTCATAAAGCACAAATGTCAATATTCATCAACATCATTTAATAGCGTATAATTATTTACCTGCTTTTACCCGTGTTGCATTATTATTAGTTTTGCTTCTTTGACAGCAGATGCGTTTTCAAAAGTCTGATGAAGAATTATGACATCTTAGTTGTTATTTCCTCTCAAAATCGTTCGAGCTCCAAAATTTCAAAAGAAAGTGAAAGTTCAGAGAAAAGTTTTATATATATATATATATATATATATATATATATATATATATATATATTTTTATATATATATATATATATATATATATATATATTAGAGAGAGGGAGAAAGAGAGAGAGAGATAAAGATCGATAGAGAAGTCTCGCGATTGATTCAAACCGGTTTAAACTGGTTAATTACTTAAATTAATTAAGAGAAATAATCACTTAAAAATAATAAAGTTCTCACATCATAACTTTAAGTTTACGATCGTAGATTTCATTTTCTATTTTTTATTACTTAAATTTTAGCTATATGTCAAAATTTATCTGAATCCGCAGAGAAAAAAAACTCACTCAAAATGAGTACTGTGTTTCTTTCACTATGCTAAAGAGCACAAAACATTCATATTCGGAACTATGAATATAAGAAACTGAGCACTCGTGGTGTTCATGGCCAAGGCTTGACTAAGCCTAGTGGGGGCCTGGGGCAAAAACTTCTTTTGAGCCCCCTCTGCTTTAATACTTTAGTAATGAAAATCATTCATTAAAGAAAAAAAATTAAAATAAAATTTCTATTCAATTTGAGGGCCCCTTATAAGTGGGGGGGGCGGGGCATCTGCCCCGTATGCCCCTGACTTAGTCAGGCCCTGTTCATGGCCTTTCTTAAGCTTTATAGTTTCTATATCGGGTGGGAAAGGAGATTATAACATCTATATTAGGGAATACACGAGGAATTTTCGAGGATACTACTCCTGCCTGAGCAATATAAAAATCCACCAATCACTCATCTATTTCAATGGATATGACATAATGTCATATGATTGAAGAGAACAGTCTTGCACTGCAACCATATTACTTTATTGAAAAAGTTCTAAATCACTGCCTTTGAAATGCTTCTTCTATTAAATTCTAGATGTTCGTATTTTGGTAGATTTCTGTCAAGTGAATGATATTTTAAAATTTGTGTTTGAGATATGATTTTCAATTAGTATGTAATTGAGTTCAGCTTTTTTAAAACGCAGAAAAAATTAAAAAATTATTAATGAACAACTTACTAACGATTTTTATAATGTCGAACAATTTATTACGATTATAGAATATTTATTTTTTATTGCAAATGAAATAGGCTAGTAAATCCTTTATGAACTGTACCATCATTTATTTTACAAAAATCTTATCACTATTTTATAAGAAATAAGAAAAGCATGAAATAATTTACTTTTATCAATAAATATGATATAGGTTCTAGCCCAACGCTTAACAGAACGGGGAAAATATTATCTGATGAATTTATGCAAGTCGAAATATATCTTTAATTTATAGTGACATAAATGTTACTTTTTTAAAATTGCCTGCTACACATTTCCTATAATAAGCATTTGTTTTTTTAAACATTAAATCAAAGATTATAAAAATGTAAAATTAATTCTACGTACACGACAAATTTATCGTTTGAAAATTACCCAAATATTCATTGTGTTCTTGAAGAATTCATTATATTTGATAATATTAATTATGATAGCATTTAATTAAACAAAAACACATATAAGTTATTAAAAAGGCTATTAATATTTTATTTGTTTGATTATTTTTTAAACTTTTTATCGTTAATTTAATTTAATGGACGCTTTATGAGTTAATAAAGTGCAATGTATTATTGTTATTTTCCTCAGTTTAGATTGAGGTTTTAATAATTGTGTCTTATAACTTTAATGTGATTAATAAACAAATTTATAAACTATAATAACATATTTATTACATTATTGTTGAATCTGAGGAAAAATGATGAAATCACTGCGTTATACAAAATAGTAATAGAATGTTGGAGTTATATATGATTCTATTCTGCAATTAACACCAAGCAATTTATTTATACATTATATTGGGTTGTGTAGAGGGTCAATTTAATAAACTTAAAGCCTTTATGACAGTAACAACGTTAGACAAAAGGTAATCATAATAAAGATAAGCATATATCTTTTTCCTAGACTTAAAACTTTTTGAGAAGGTGACATTGAAGGAACTCTTACAATATTATTACAACAAGGATGGCAATGGGTTGCAAGCTCCTTACAAAGTTTTGTTATTAATTGCTGTCTCGGGAAAACCACATGATATTTTAAGCTATTTGCATTGACTATAAGGGAGGTAATAAGTATTATGGTACACATACTAATAGCTGATTTAAAAAGAACATTCTTTGAGTGACAATTAAGTGTTCTAAAGAATTCATAAACAAGAAAATTCAGAGAATTAAAAAGTAAAAGAAAACTTAGGATCTCATTGGTAGATTATATTTCCTTCTTTTTACCTATGAATTGAGTATTCGTTGAAGTAAAATAACTTTCGAATTTAATTTTAATTATTTTATGATTCTTATTTTTTTCTTCTGATAATAAATATTAATTCAATGATCTCTTATCAAAATTAATTATGTCAACAAGGTCACATGGCATAATTCACGTTTACATATTCTAGGACAATGCGGCTTGATACGTTCTGAATAATAAGAAATTGCTTGGTATGGTATTTGTATTATCAGACAGATTAATGTAATTTTAAAACCCTTCCTTCAAATTAAACACAATTACTCAAGAAATCAAATAATCTTAGTTTTATTTATTTCAGAGTTTTATCAAATACTTTCAGAATACTTTTTCAAAATTAATTGTATAAGTATTTAGTAGGGCCATTTTCAAGCATATTTAACTGTACATTACAAAACTATCAATTTAACTATATTGATTGGTCATTGACTAAGTGTGTGGGAGAATTAAAGTAGTTTTTGAACTGAAAAGGTCTTAATATCCGAACATTGTTGCCGATTGGAGAAACGGATTTTACAATGCAATTACATAGCAAAAACGGAAATATAAAATGTATATGAGTATATAATGTAAACAAACACATTAAGTATAAAATATAAAAGAAAAAAAATAGAAATAAGGTTGATTATTAACATTATAGAATTGCCTGCAATTCCGTTTGACTGAATCTTGTTGATCTATTTTTGAGGCAAGTTTTCAGAGGATCAATTTCAGAAAAAACGTCGTGCTCTTAAATTTTTTTGGATTCGTGAATCGTAAGTTTCAATTTATTTAATGGCTGCATTATCACTTTGATCGGAGTTTCCAAATAATCTTGAAGACAAATTCTCTTTTTTACGAATGACACTAAAAATAAGAAGTTGTATAGTTTTTTTGTTTGACTATCGCTGAAAATGTATTTTGGAATATTAATTAATAAAATATGGCAAGAGTATTTCCACTTTTTCTATTAAGTTATCTTAAAGAAAATAAGTAATTTCTTTTTGAAATAGGTGAAAGGCTAAATAAACAAAGCAGAAAAGTATGCTAAGTTCAGAGAAGTTAAAAAGAAAATGTTTGAAGAAAATAAATTCCAGAATTAAAAGTTCAATTTGGTTCTTCGAATATTGTTCATTGGTACACTGTAATGTGAAAATTGAATTTAATGGGTAAATCTTTTTTTAAAATTTAATTTCTAGTTTCATTTAAGAAAAATTCAGTTTCAAAACTTATATGTATATAAGATTTGAGATACGATCAATACCTCAATTCATGATGTATCTGCTAACTTCTGAATTTTAAAAATAGGCATATGAACCCAATCGGAAAAATACCGAAAATAAAGAATAATATATATTTTTTGAGTAGATAAATCTACAACCACAAAATTAATACGATTAAATGTATATACAATTTTCCTCTATATTAATATCCTTATTAATATAGAGGAATATGTCTAAATATGGAATATGTCTAAATATGTCTATATTAGACATATTTAGTTAAATGTTCATTAACATTTTATATAAAAAAGTTTCAATCTTCTAAAATTGAAAGTGATAGAGTTTTTTTTAAAAAAATTGAATATCCTTTAGACATTTTCAACAGCTGAATTGCTTAAAAAGCACCATGCAATGAATTGTGTTTCCCAAAATTACGTGAAGTGGTCGTTGATTGGCATAAAATAATAAAATTCAAAACTTCCTAACTTGGCCGATTTTAGTCGCAGAAGTGCGGGATATTTTTGTTTAAAATATTAGTGCATCAAGAATATTTCACTATGATTAACAGGACTGAAGACATGTACATAAATTTAGGCTTTAAAATATTATCAAGTACATTTACAGACTCCATAAAATAAATTCTTTACCTGCCTTACTCTTGGACTTATACGCCTAACTCTAAATTGTTTAACAAATAGCTATTAAGTCTAAATGGTTAGATTTGTAATTCTATATATCAAGTGAAATTTAAGAAGAAATAAATGAAAATATAACAATTTAATTTTATGTTAGCCACAAATAATCTATTTAAATAACTTAAATTCATTTAAAAAACAACTGTGCCAAAAAAGTACAGCAAAATAATCGGTTCCTCTTGACAAAAATTAATTTTCTACTTTTTTTTCTCTAAAAAAATTCATTTCTAGTGACTCATCTCGAGTTTTTATATTAAATAATTTATTTTCCTTCAGAAGGGGGAATAACATAGTTCACAGGAGATCACATTAAATTTAATTGTCTTACCACTCCCAAATAAACAACTTTTTTGCGCAAATGCAATAAAAGTAAGTGTTATTACCAGCAATTTGGTATATTATTTTAATGATATGCACATAAATTTTTTTTAAATATTTAGATAATGCTACAAAAAATTTATTTAGTAATTTTAATTTATTAACATAATTAATTATTATCTTAAATCTTATTAAATTTTACTAACTTTTATCCAAAAATTTTAATGAATTTTAATAATTTTATTTCCTAATAAGAGAGGAAAGATTCAATACGAAATATTCTCTCACTTGAACTAAGTAATATATAATTAATATTTCTAATCATAGCGTTTAGCATAATGGAACGATTAAGTATATAAATAAGTAATAAAAAAACAATTTTTTAAAATCGATTCCTACTCAGGTAAACTATTTATTTATTTATTTTAGGTACTTTTTGTAAAATAGTTACAATTAATTTGAATATGATAGATTCACAATATCAATAGAAAGCGAATTTCCAGGCAGTTTTCCATTTTCCTTTCTATACATGGTGTTGAACTGTTTTTTTTTGTTACTACTTATTCGCACTTTTTATCTAATTAATGAAGTTGATGTTGGTCTCACCCATCCCTCCACATGGAGAGTCTTCGACTGGGTAGTTCAAACTCGCAGCCCGAGGAATACGAATCCAGTCCCATAAAAAACCAGTCTATCCTGACCATTGCAATTACTATAAATAATTGATTCAAAATTTATACCAGCATTGAATTTTCAACGCCAATTGAGGGCTTAAAGCCAATCGTGGCAACGAAAAATGCGTGATTTTACTACCCCAGGGGGGGTAATGCAATACAGATTAGAAATTTCTAATTTTCTTTATTCTGAATTACTTTAATTCGAAAGCACTTCAAAACGAATTGGAAAAATTGATTAATTAACAATGTTTAATTTTAAATGCATTAAACATTATGAAAATAAACATAATCGTTTAAAATGATCAGCAGAAAACATATTAAGCCTAATCTCATTAAAGAGGGGGGGGAGAACAAACTGAATTTGTTACTTATTAGGCGGCCGGAAAATAAAGATATTTGGTGATAAAGTTAGTTTTTAATTAATTAATAAAAAATGAAGGAATCAACATTTGAAGAAACTGTATTAACATCAATTGTCTTACATTACAACTTTAAAAAATTACTTCAACTTGATTGGATGAATAAAAATTATTCATATATATATATATATATATATATATATATATATATGGGGAGCATATGAGCTAATAGTAGAAATTGAAAGATATTTCGCTAAAGGCAAGCTAAAATTTCAAAATTTCAAGTTCCTGTTTTATTTACTTTAGGCTTTATAGGATAAAAGGATATTCACATATTACTTCTATAAGCCTTCATTTTTTACTGATTTTCATAAAAGAATAAATTCAATTCCATTACGAAAGAGAAAAAAAATTTCTGAATTCTATAACTGAAGCAAGAGCAAATCTTATATTAATAATCAATTTGTATTTAATTTTAAACCTGTTTTATCCATTGAAACGAATAAGTTCATGTATCTATCAAACTGCTTTATTATCATTGCTTAGCTGCTTTATTACTACTAACTATTCTAAGCTATTAATGCTTAATAGCTTACTGTGGAATGCAATTTAAAATCTGCATAATTCTGTACCATATTTTTGAGCTATAACTGCTTTTTAAAATTTAAACGTATCGAAAACCTAGAAGGATAAAATGTCTCTTTATCAGATAAAAGTATTTCTCAATTCGTGATATACTTATAAAAATGATTTAATAGTCCTTCACCTTTCTTGTTAACCGATCTTAGAGTGAAAATAAAAACATTAAACATTTGAAAACTGTAACTATAGTCAAAGTAATTGTGTCCTTCCTACTGGACTTGCTTCAAATAATAATTATTCTCTTTTTCATATTATAAAATATATTTTGTAATTCAGTTATTAGATATCAAACGTGTGACCTGGCTGTAATAATTACGTGAAGGAGTTACACAACTTAAGGCAGAACAATCGAAAAGCTGGAAATGGATACAGAAGGACAAGTTTCTCAAAAATGCTATCTTATTACGACTAGAAAATTAGATATGATTTGATAAAGTTATTTTTTAGTAGTCGCAGTGGTAGTTATTTATTTTTAGATCGAGTTTCACTTTGTTCCATTGTTTAAAAATTTGGAAGCGTTCTGCTTTTTTTTCGTATTCGTTTAGTTTAGTTTAGTTATATCAACATCCAGTTTTTAAAGCAACACTAGGGCTATTTTGGGGAGGACCTCGTAATTTTGAACCATGGTCAGATGACGAGGACGACACTTGAGCTGGCACCCACCTCTCAACACCATACCACAGCAGCGTGAGAATGTTTGGCCGAGATGTTAACGTACTCTAGATCCGCTTACACGATGAGTTTTCGGTGGAATCGGGTCTCGAACCAGAATCCCTTTGCCTAGGGGGAAGGTCAAGGCTTCCCATCAGGCAACTGCGTCCCTTTTCCTATTTGTAGTATAGAGAACGCATATTAATCGTCTAAAAGTTTCAACGCGAGATTTTGACGAATCTACATGTTTTAGTCGTTCTTGAGCTCGAAAAACCCATTTTTGGAAAATACCAGTCTGTTTGTGACAAATATAACTCGAAAACGTATTAAGACAGACGGTTGAAATTTAGTTTACGGTCTTTACAACAAATTTGCGAATTTTGAGTAATATGTATTCAAAGGAAATCCATCCGATCGAATTAACACGATAATATCGAAACGAATAGATAAAATTCAGTACATGCATTTTACACCAATACTATGGACATCTGCCAAATTTTGTGCTGTCAAATTTGAGCCAACTTTGACTGCATATCCATCTGTACTTTCAGAAACATGCAAACGCGATAGTTCAAAAACGCAGTGGCTTAAAAACATCAAATTTGGCATGGAAATGTGAGCTTACAAGTGCAGTTTTGTGCCAAATTTTTGTTTCAATTGGTTAAGAAAAACGTCTTTAAAAATAAATTCGATTTTTTGATACTATAAACGTATATCAGGGATTAATCACCTAATAAATAGCCAATATGCCAAATTCCGGCCAAACATAAGTATTTCCTAACTATTGTACACCAGTACCATGTAAGGACTTATCTGGCACGACTAGCTTATTAGAAAATATCCGAAAAAGCTCTAGAAAATAATTTTACCAGGTGTTAAAAAACCAAACATTCTAGATAGCTCCTAATTAAAATTATGCGAATGAAAATATAATGTCTTTTATCACCGGTGATTTTAACTTTCGAGTATTCGAAATATAGAGAAAGTATTGCAATTGCCAAAAAAATAATGAACTCGATATTTTGAAATACCCTACTACTAGACGTTCTTGAGTCCGAAAAACATATTTTTGATATCTGGCTTCCTGACTTTGAACACGGCAATTCAAACACTTTAAGTTAGACAGAAAATATAGATTATGGACTCTAGACCAAATTTGTAGATCTATCAAATTTTGAACGAAATTCTTTTGGTGAAAATCTTATTGGATGGCTATTCGAATAAAAGTCAGCCTACTTGAGTACTATAAAGATCTACATTTAAAAAATCTTGAATTTACAAAACGTAAAAATAAATAAAATTTATTACACAAGTTTAGTAATTAAAATTTAGATTTTTATCAAATTCTAAACCAAATCTGTTAAAGCGTTGATTATCCATAGGTCTGTAATTTCGCATGCATAGAGTGTGCAGCAATAACACTTCGACAAAATTATTATATTATAGAATAGAAGTTAATTAATTTCTTTTTATATTTAGATCATTTCTTTTTATCTGCCACTTCAAGTATAACATATTTCAAAATGTATCTTTTAGTCTATGTATTGTTTTTTGTTTTTTTACAATGTCAAACAAAAAATTTGCTTTTTTAGAGTAGTTTAAGCAAAGAAAACGACAGTATAAAGTCTTTTATTTGCTTACTACGCCTCTGAAACCAGTGTCTGAAGCTATCTATCATTTCAAAGAGCATGGAAATGATGTTCAAAGTTCAGAAATTGAACGATAACTTATTTGAACACTTTAAATAGCCATAAGGTTATATAAAAAACGAGTTCAATGAAATTCGAGGATTTGCATGAGAAAAATCTGTGATATAGGAATAAGGGACCGATCAGTGAAACGAAATCAAAAATCGGAGCTTGAATTAAAGCCTTATTAGTTACAAAAAGCTCAGTTTCTCATTGAAGAGAACAAAAGTCTCGTTAGGCTCTAGGGAAGCTGAAAACTTTTTAAACAGATCACAAGACAACGTTCAGAGGGATTCCTTTGCACCAAAGAGAAGCTATTACCTGTCTAAAATCGCATAACACCTAGAACTAATAAGATCTAATCTGTATCCACTCCAAGTTCCAACAAATTATTGAACTTTCACGCCATCTCGAAAATCCAAAGACACTCATGATTTGTGCGAAATTTACGCAATCTGCGAAACATAGTTGGTTTATGACAAATAGAAGTTTTCGAATCAGCTGCATTGTTTACATATTGAGGTATGCGTTCTTAGAAGCAACCAACAAAATTGAAGAAGATTTATTGTGAAAGTTTTAAAATGCAGTTTTCTTTGTGTTTGTTAAATCCAACTCAACTTGAAGTAAAGCTCTATGTTTTACAGAAAAAAAGAAGAAATGTTTTGATTATTAATTCCAAACTTTAAAAATGAGAATGTCATTAAATTGTTTAAAATTAGAATTTCATACACGAAATCTGAATTTAAATGTATCACGTATTTTTCGAAACTATGAAAATCAACAAAAAATAACATGCATATTCACCCTGATTAGTATTCAGAGAATGTAAAAATAAAAGTTTATTGTAAAATGTCATTAATTTATCATCAAAAGAAAAATTCATAAGTTATAAGAATAGTGGATCTCAATGATGTAATTAAAATCACAGTGGTGTTATTTCGGAATGTGAGGAAATACACAACAGACATGTACATACTATTTTATATCGTAAAATATTTATTGCCGCATTTAAACTTAACGAGTCTATTAATAGTTTATTTATATTTCCGTTGAATTTTATGATATGTAATTTTTCCCCGTGCAATGCTCTGAATAGGAATGAAATAATTTATTTTTAATCTTCAGTGCACGAATCTAGTTAAGACCCAAGCGAAAGTTGTTCGAATTCTTGTTCTAAGCTTCTTTTTCCAGTTCTTGTTTCTTATGCAACTCTGTTAATCATAGAACAATTAAAATTTCTTGATGTTCGTTTCTGACTATTAGTTTTCAAAGAAACGGAAATATCACTAAGCCTAATTTCATTATTTAAGCATTCTCTTTCGTTGTCTGAAAAGGAATTTTTGCAATAAAAGTAATGTTTGATTTTGCTCTACTCGTGAGAATTATTTCCCGTTGTCTCTTAAATTCTTAATCAAAAATTCCTATTTTTATTTAATTCATTATCAGATACAAAAGAATACTTGAAATAGGTTTTTTAGAAATGAAGGTTTTATTGAAGAAAGAATGAAACTAAAATTTAAATTTAGTCTGAAAATACAAATTAAATTGAAGTATTAATTTCTTCCCATACCTGCGTGATATATGTCAAGGATATTTAAAATATTTAATCTATTTTTAAATAAAGTAAAAATGCACAGTTTAATTTGCAAATTTCAGTAACATGTTTTTGCCTAAATTTCAGAATGAAAAAGAATATTTTTCAATCTTTCACTATAACTATTATTTATCTTTGGTTCAGCTAATTCAGTCTTTAATTTTGGGTAGTTGTACTACTGAGAACCGACTCCAAAACAAAAAGTCACAGAGATAGCTTTTTCCGGGAAAAATTACAGATTAAATTGTTCCAAAAATTAATTAGTGCTTTTTAAGTTATCTGTTGCGCAATTGATTCATTGGTTGGTTGTAGTTCAATGCTCTGAAGTGAACTTTTCAAACTTCGATGCATTTGTATTCTCTAATAATTTATGCATAATTAATTGCATGTTTTTTGTGAACAATACTTACGAAAGAGCTCATTAGAGAACGATTTTTCGATTTATTTTTGGTAATTAATCACTGGGATCCTATCAAACAGACGGACAGGTAGACTTCTTTTGACTGAATTTCGTTCGAAATTTGATAGAAATCTACACATTTGGAGCAGAGCCATATATCGAATTTCATCACTCTAGTTCAAAGTGGTTCTGGGTTATGTTGACAGATAGATAGATAGACATAATTCCTAAAATATAGTTTTGTACTCAGAGAGATCTGAAATGTAAGATTCAACAACATTTTGAGTTCAAATTTTTCTACGATTTCAATACTTTCTCTTTGTTTAACTCTTATAGAAGAAAATTTTAAAAAATCCGTTTTGGAATTTTAAATGTATAGGACTTAATACAAGATGATAAAATAATGATGCTCTCACATGATAACTTAAAATTTGCGATAGTAGATTTCAATTTTTTAAAAATTTTAAAAATGTTTTCTTTATTTATTATTTTGTATTAAATTCAATACATTTAAGATTACTAAAAGGATTTACCTTTTTGATTTCAGCTTTTGACAATATGATGACAACATGTTAATATACAGATTAAAATGAAATCTGATGTGCTTATTTAAGCGTATCATGGAAGAACATCATTTCTTGAACGGCCAAGCAGCACGTGCTCGTACAAGTTAAATTAAATTTTTATTCATTTTAATCGTTTCATCGAATTAGTCACTTTAGTATTGCAAAAGATCCAAAAACTTTGTCTCGCATTGATTCTTAAAAAAATATAACATTACCGATTTATTTCATTTTATATAATCAGGTGCTCAAAATGACATTTTTCTACATTTTATTTGCTGTAGTCATTAACTTATTTTTTTAATCAGAGCTTTTGGAAATGCAATGGTGACGTGTTATTAGAAGCTGATTTTTTGAGATGCTCAGGTAGATAATATTTCAGTTTTTCGCCTACAGATTGTTTTATTTTTCGATTACGGTTTTTTTTTTGTCTAGGGATTTTTGTAGACGCTACAAACTGCATTCCCAAAATTACATCCAGTTCTGACATGATAATAAATAAACAACATAAACAATAACTGCTTTTTACAAAATAAAATTTTAATCACAAAAATAATTTTTTAATTTAAAGAAAACAAAATCTAAAAAGGGTAAAAAAATCGATTCTTTTTGTTTTTGTAAAATTTATTTATTAAAACGCGAAATTTGACTATTGAAATCTCCTATACGTCATCACCAGGAATCATCAGTCAAAGCTGTAGACAGCTTGAACAGTTTCCTTTCCATGCATCTGAAAATAAAAAGAAGAGCATGAACAAAGGAATTGATAAATATGCAAAATTATGGAATAAGTTTTCCAAAGAATTACAAAAGAGGAAGTTATGACCCCAATTTTACAATTATAAAGAATTCTTTATTCTTCTCTACATCAATTTTATTCAAACACTATTCATATAAATAAAAATATTCAGAAAAATTTGTTTCAGATAAAATGTTTTGTTAGCACAAAGACGAATTTCTGAGGTAGGAAGAATGAGACGAAAATAACAAAGTTTTAGATATTATTCGTCAGATTATTTATTCTGTTCTGAAGAAGTTTTTCTAGAGAAGTATGAATTATTTTGTAATAGCTTTCAGAACAAGGCTTGCAATAATAGAAAGTAAAATTCATTTAGAAAAAAAGTATTGACTCGAACTTGTAATATTTCAATAGTTATTTTTTAAAATTCTGACATTAATTTGAAATCAGAAAATTTGTTTATCATTTCACGTGTTTATATATTTTTATTCACTTTCGAATATAAAGAATGAGAAAATCCATTTTACTTGATAAAATTCTAAAGCATTGTGAAATTATAGTTTTGTAGAAATTTTTATCTATTTTTACCCTACATGTTCTATTTATTTTGAAGAATAAATATGAACTAGCGAGTAAAAGAGCGGGGAAATAAATAGACAAAGAATTGTCCCACCTGTTTCTTGGAGCATTTATTTCCATTTCCTTTTTCTATTAATTAAGGGTAATATTTAATCGAGTTTTGCAATTAGAAAGGAAATAATCCACAGTTTTACGCTATTTCGTTTCACGCAACTGTAAACAACTTCCTGCATTTTGTCAACAGATCATTTTTCCTTCTTTTCTTAACATTAAAATAGACATTAAAAGTTCAGAATATTTCAACATTTATTTCATCGGTTTAATCTTATAAGCAATAAAAATTTTCTATTTTTTCCTTTTATGAAAAATAATTTTTTTAAAAACAGCTTATTTTATTTAGATTCTCTCTCAAACTAAAATTTTGTAGCGATTTTGTGAATTATAAAATCGCTGACTAATCACTGAATCGTGAGTAAAATAATGTTTTGGATACAAACTAGTGTGTAACTCTTTTTAGAGGCTGATTTTAATCCTTCTGCTTGTGGAAATGTAAAAATTATGTTTCAACTATTCTATATAATCTTGAGGATTACTCTAAAAGCTCCTGACGTGAATGATTTATGAAATAACTGCTTTTATTTACGATATTGTAAATGGTCCGAGTTGACAATAAATAATGATTAAAAATGGACTGCTACCGGAAGATTAACTAAGTTAGATTATTTAAATTAGATGGAAAAGTAAATATTTTTTTTACAAAGCCCATTTATAGATTATTCGATGTTATTTAATTGAAATTTTAAGTATCTTAATCAATAATCCGGAAAAAATTATACGTAATTTTCTCAGGCACAGTTATTGACCAACAACACCGATAATTCAAAATTTCTGTTATTTAATAGAATAATGTTGAACTAATTACGATCAAAATTATAGAACTATTAACCAAAAGTATCGATGGATAATTTCAATTATTTAGACAAGCAGTTTCTAAAATTTTTTTTACCTCCGTTGTAGCCTTTGAGATTAT